>CM067482.1:3909934-3950855 GCA_034552555.1 Semaprochilodus insignis | reverse complement strand
TCTGTGAGCTGAGAATTTAATTATTAATAATGACTCACTTGATTGTCTATTATTAACTAAACAGAAATGAATGAAGGTCAATGACATGTTTAGGTGAACCCATGCCATGAGAACATACCTCACACCAGTATGAAACCACGACTAGCCTGCACAGTGCTTTGTTTACAATTGAGGTCAATGCCACACCCAAACCCTACTGTCAGCTCCAAGCGATTGGTACTGTGATGCATCTAAAGCTAAAGGTAAAATGTCAGCTATCCAAGTCTAAGTTGTGGTGCTGCATAAGCCTTATGCAACATGCTCAAGTTTGATGATCTGGGTCTTTGTAAAATTCAAACTTTATGCATGTTTTAAAACATGACATCACTTTAACAGCAAATATGAATTTAGATCATCTTGTAAATTAAGAATATTCAAATTCTTCCAGCATGTAGGTTTCATCTTTACTCCAAAGCTTTCACTTCATGGGTGCTGCATTAATTGCTGCTTGCTGTTTTTGGAACAACTCAGATCTCTGTTTGCACACAGTATTGGTGTACAGGTCAACGCACACAATGAAATACCTGCGTATGATAATAACCTGAGCAGATGTATTTATATAGCAGCAATACAATAATCATCTGAACACTTCGAACACATACAATGCAGCACATCCATTTTCATAACCTTTCTAACTGTTTAAATATTCACTTTGCATTTAACCTGATCTTAATTTCTCAACAATTTAACTGTTTCACATATCACATTACAGGACTGTGAACCTCTTTCATTTCTGAACTGACTTTATTTCTTGCCTGTCCGACAAAAAACCTCAGACTTTCGCGTCACGTCCACAACAGTCCTGACCACTACCACCACTACCGGAGCTGATCACTAACACACTACTAGTGCATAAAACATTTCTCAACAAGACTAAAACAAACCATACATGTGTATAAATACACAATCAATAAGCAGGTAAAACACAAACCAGTTTAACATTAAGCACAACAGCAAGTCACCAAGTAGATTCATAACAGTATATAGCAATGCAGCATTTATGGTCATAACCCTCTTCCCTCTGCACACCGACGTCAGCATGAAACAAAAACTTGTAAACTATATGAACTACATACAGTTACTGAATCACTCAGAAGCTGATCACTCAGAACCTCAGACTGAATATTAACACCTCCATACAGCAGCTCTCACTTTAATGAAGACATAAAGAACATTTACTCACAGAGTATTACAGAGAGTGCACTGAGCTCCATACTGTCCCCGCACTGACTGACTGACTGAACAGTGCTTCGTGTTTAACAATCACTTCCTGAGAGAGATAGAGAGAGAGAGAGAGAGAGAGAGAGAGAGAGAGGCACTTGAGCACTGCATCATATCTACATTTGCATAATTACAAGCTGTAAATGATCTCTACTGAACTTGAACTTCCACAGTAGTCATGTAACTTATATAATTCAATATACATACACAGTGGGGTAAATAAGTATTTGATACACTGCCGATTTTGCTAGTTTTCCCACAAAGAATTGAGAGGTCTGTAATTTTTATCGTACGTACACTTCAACTGTGAGAATCTAAAAAAAAAATCCAGAAAATCACACTGTATGATTTTTAAATAATTAATTTGCATTTTATTGCATGAAATAAGTATTTGATACAGTAGAAAAGCAGAACTTAATATTTGGTACAGAAACCTTTGTTTGCAATTACAGAGGTCAGACGTTTCCTGTAGTTCTTGACTTGAAGTTTGCACACACTGCAGCAGGGATTTTGGCCCACTCCTCCATACAGATCTTCTTCAGATCTTTCAGGTTTCGGGGCTGTTGCTGGGCAACATAGAGTTTCAGCTCCCGCCAAAGATTTTCTATTGGGTTTAAGTATGCAGACTGGCTAGGCCACTCCAGGACCTTGAAATACTTCTTACAGAGCCACTCCTTAGTTGCCCTGGCTGTGTGTTTCGGGTCAATGTCATGCTGGAAGCCACTACCCATCTTCAATGCTCTTACTGAGGGAAGGAGGTTGTTGGCCAAAATATCGTGATACATGACTCATCCATTCTCCCTTCAATACAGTGCAGCTGTCCTGTCCCCTTTGCAGAAAAGCACCCCCAAAGTATGATTTTTCCACCCCCATGCTTCATGGTTGGGACGGGGTTCTTGGGGTTGTACTTATTCCTCCAAACATGGCGAGTGGAGTTGATACCAAAAAGCTCTATTTTGGTCTCATCTGACCACATGACCTTCTCCCATGCCTCCTCTGGATCATCCAGATGGTCACTGGCGAAGTTCAAACAGGCCTGGACATGTGCTGGTGTGAGCAGGGGGACCCTGCGTGCCCTGCAGGATTTTAAACCATGACGGCGTAGTGTGTTACTAATGGTCCTCTTTGAGACTGTGGTCCCAGCTCTCTTCAGGTCATTGACCAGGTCCTCCCGTGTAGTCCTGAGCTGATTCATGACCTTTCTCAGAATCATCATTACCCCATGAGGCGAGATCTTGCATGGAGCCCAGACCGAGGAAGATGGACAGTCATCTTGTGTTTCTTCCATTTTCTAATAATTGCGCCAACAGTTGTTGCCTTCTCACCAAGCTGCCTGCCTATTGTCCTGTAGCCCATCCCAGCTTTGTGCAGGTCTACAATTTTGTCCCTGGTGTCCTTAGACAGCTCTTCGGTCTTGGCCGTGGTGGAGAGGTTGGAGTGTGATTGACTGAGTGCGTGGTCAGGTGTCTTTTAAGTTCAAACAGGTGCAATTAATACAGGTAGTGAGTGCAGAATAGAAGGGCTTCTGAAAGAAACACTAACAGGTCTGTGAGAGCAAGAATTCTTGCTGGTTGTTGATCAAATACTTATTTCATACAATAAAATGCAAATAAATTATTTTAAAATCATACAATGTGATTTTCCGGATTTTTTTCTTAGATTCTGTCTCTCACAGTTGAAGTGTACCTACGATAAAAATTACAGACCTCTCCATTCTTTGTAGGTGGGAAAACTTCAAAATCAGCAAAATCAGCAGTGTATCAAATACTAATTTTCCCAACTGTGTATATATATATATATTTAAACTGGCCAATGAAAACAACTGGACCTGAACATTGAAATGTCATCACACACTGTACAAGATGCCATTGCTCTCCATAGTCTGCAGTGATCCAGATACTTTACATTAAACACCTGCTGTTTAAACTTCTTCATGTCCTGCAGGGCTCGACTCCTAAACTTGTCCATACATGGTGTTGATCATATAGCAAGGCTGAAAGAGGAAGTCCAAAGAAAGCTGTTGCTGTTTCTGTGTGAGATGCCAAAATGTTCTTGGCGTTGCTGATGCTGGTGTTGCTGCTGCTGTTGGTGTTTATTGAAGTGTGAAGTGATTAGCATGCAGGACGCTGGTTAACAAAGTTTGCTGTTTTGTGTTCATGGGAGTTAAAGTGAAAACAGATCATCAGTTTAACTCTTTTAACTGGTGGATACTATAAAACAAGACTGATTATCTGTGTGTACGTATGTATGACTTACTGCATGGTGCCAGTCTGTTCCCCAGAGCTCTGCTACTTTCTACTGAGCGCCAGGGTGGAAGTAAACTGTCACGTTCCACTGGCCACGTTTTGGCTCGCTGAGATCATTCAGCAGTACTTTTAACCACGTTTTTTTTTCACTAGGTTTCAGTTCCTCATCAGACAGGAGTTTCACTGGTACTGTTGCAGTAGAACAGAAGTCGACCACTAAACTACTAAAAATAACTATTCTCTTCTCCCGGATCTCAGATGTTGGGTATGCGTATTAATTTCACATGTTAATACAGCACACAGAACACATCACCAGAAGACTTTGGTCACCAGCATGACTTTAAAATGGGAAATATTATGAAAAACTCAGTTCTAGATCTTGTTTACTCTTGTTTTGAGTGCTTACCAGCCCACAAGCTGTGAAATAAGACAATCCAGTCTGTTTTTTGAGGGCTGCCTAGATCAGAAAATATGGGCTTCAATAAGCTATTAATATTTGTCCCCCCTTCCCACATACTTCATACTGCTTTAGTGGGGACTTATTAGAATAATACCACCCCCATCTGAGTAGCTCCGGTCACAGACATTTCATTAAGACTCCAGGGAACTGTGTGAACTAGTGGAAAAGGAGTCTAATGTCACCTTTAAGTCCAAATTTGAGCCCAATTTTAACATTAATTTGCCCCTTCTGGCAAATGTTCACAATCTGAAGTGATTTTTCAGGTTGAAAACAACTGACGGGGCAGACTTCATAGTGCTCCAACTTCAGAGTAAATAGAGCTTCAGCGTGACTGGAGGCCTCGGGCCTCAGAGTGACTAGAGCTTCACCGTGACTGGAGACCCCGGGCTTTAGAGTGACTGGAGCTTTAGAGTGACAGGAGGCCTCGAGCTTCAGAGTGACTAGAGCTTCATCGTGACTGGAGGCCTCGAGCTTCAGAGTGACTAGAGCCTCAGAGTGACTAGAGCTTCAGAGTGACTGAAGGCCTCTGGCTTCAGAGTGACTAGAGCTTCAGCATGACTGGAGGCCTCGGGCTTCAGAATGAATGGAAGCCTTTCAATATTTTGATTTGACTATTTGATTAGTG
Organism: Semaprochilodus insignis; assembly: GCA_034552555.1. Classification (NCBI taxonomy): domain Eukaryota; kingdom Metazoa; phylum Chordata; class Actinopteri; order Characiformes; family Prochilodontidae; genus Semaprochilodus; species Semaprochilodus insignis. The sequence continues at coordinate 3,946,264 of CM067482.1, read as the reverse complement.
TTGATTATTAGTCCTGTAATGTGATGGTCAGTTATGTAATTCAGTAAGTGATTCAAGCAACAGACAATGAGAGAGCTAGAAATGGGGAGAATACGAGGTAACGAGACGTGTATGCACACTGCATGCACTGTGGATGGCAGAGACAGAGGGGCTGCTTGGAAAACACCAGCAATAAGAGCCTTTATCATGTTTATGATGTTTGGATCCAGATGTCAAGCTATTCTCTTTACAATTTCAAGTCAGGTGCCAGTTGTAGAGAAATGCTCTCCAGCTCTCACTGTCATATCACCAGCCATTTGCTATGATCCAGTGTGTGATGAAAATGAGGTTTTAAAGGTTGTGTAGTGTGCGCTCAGTTTTAGATGTTGTTCTAACAAACAGAGAATGTGATGGAGAAAATACAAGCTATGTAGCTGACCATGCTTCCTGTTTGTAACAAGCTCAAATATTCAATCTCTGTTGGCCAGATGTTCAGTAGTTTTCCTTTACTGAGTCTTCATTTTGTATCAGTACTTCTGCACCACTGTGGACTCTCTCTGGTCTCATTCACCATGAACAGGCTACCAGAGACGACTAACCCAGCAAAATCATACACTAACCACTGATTAACCACTGATAATCCACCACACCTCCACTGACACAGTTCTCAACTTTCTGTTGTTAATAAAACGAAACTTATTGTTGATCACCATGTCACACATCGTTTTCACCAAAACCTTCTCAGGTTTTCTCTAGCTGCTGCTCTAGTCTGTTTGTTTAACTTACAGATAAAGTAAAAAATGTAATAAATTATTCATGCTATCTTTAGGAGCGATTTTTAAGATGGCACAACCTGTCACATTAATACTCCAAACAACAGGGGGAACATATCACCAGAAAGTTGTTTTGCAAGAAACAAGGTAAAGCACACTCCGTCCTCCACAGTGTTAGCAGTATCAGCTGTTTACTTACCAGTCCAGAAGAAACGTCCAAAGTTTAGCACCAAACTCCACCTTTTATTCAACAAGAGCTCCTCCAGTGGTGGAAAGCAGTGCTGATGTTACAGTCTGTATTTACAGATATTTACAGTCTGTATTTACAGTCAGTTACGTATCTAGAACTTTCAGAAATCCTACAGTGACACTTTTCCCCACTCAAATGTGAACACACTTTGGAAATCAGAATGTGACTGGTCGGTTCCAGTGTTAATTTCTTGCTACGTTAGTGGTTAATCTGACATATCAGGCCTTCAGTCAATGTTCTAGCCAATGGAAGAGCGGTATATAACCATGTACCATGTTTTTAATTCCAGCCAAACCAGGACAATGAAATAAGCATATTGTTACAATACAGGCAAAATCTACACACATGATCTTCCTACTACATTAAAATGATCTAAAAGACAAACATTTTTATTTACTTATTTATTTACTGACTTTATCCTCAGTGATATACCAGAGAAGGATTAGCTGATGTGAATGTGTGTTCACTGATGTGAATGTGTGTTCACAATTTCAGCCTCCTTATCTGACGATCTCAAGTGCTGTGCAGAGCAAACAGCCTTATAGCAACTCCTCCCCTCTTCCACTCGTTAAAGCCACAAGGCTGAAGACCAGAGGCTAAACCACAATGACCATCTCAATGCTGCTGGAAAGTTTCCACTGACACAAAAACAAGTGACTGTTTGAACAAGCAGACAGAATGCAAAGTATTGGCTATAGTGGCATTATTGCCTAAATGTCTAAATACGTCTCAGCAACAAGGACCTTCAGATAATACAGAACATCTTATAAATCAGATAATTAAAACTGCTTTATGTGTATCATAAATTCATCCTTGTATTCTTGTACCAAACTGCACCATTTTTATTTGGAGCTCTTTAAGTTACCAGATGATAAGAATGTCCAGTGCAGTACTTGCAGTAAGTCTTTGGGAGACAATGGTGACAACTATTTTGATGAATGATCTCACACATTGAGTGAACATGTAGTTACACTGGTACCACTTTCCCCATATGTACATACATCAGCACCTCTTAAGTGTACCATAAGTGCCATTCCTTCAGTTCTCACAGCCTCCAACTCAGCTCTGTCATTTAGCAGCTTCAGACCACATCAGTTCTTTCTTTTTGCTCTGCAAGTACCACCCCAACTGGCTCATGAAATTTAGTGAATTATTATAGGCTTATTTTTACAGTGTATTGATACATTTTCAAACAAGATATAGCCTGAGAATATAGCCTGATCAGTGGTGTGGAGTGAGGGCAGTGGAGCAGTGGTGTGAAGACAGAAAGGTGGAGCTATGATGCAGAGTAAGGACGGTTGAGAGGCAGTGCGGAGTGAGAGCAGCGGAGCAGTGGTGTGGAGTGAGGATGTGGTGCGGTGGTGAGGAGTTAGCATGGTGGTGTTGATGTGGACTAAAGACAGTGTAATGGCGATGTGGAGTGAGAGGAATGAAGTGATGTAAAGTGAGGTTGGTGCAGAGGTTGTGTGAAGATGATGGAGCGATGATGTGAAGTGAGGATGGTGCAGTGGTGGTGTGCAGTGAGGATGGCGGAGCGGTGGTGTGGAGTGAAGATGGTAGAGCAGTGGTCTGATGTGAGGACGGCAGAGTGGTGTTGTGGAGTGAGGATGGTGGTGTGGATTGAAAATGGTCTAGTGGTGTTGTGGAGTGAGTACGGTGAATTGGTGGTGTGGTCTGAGCATGGTGGAGCAATGGTGTGGACTAAGGACAGTATAATGGCGGTGTGGAGTGAGAGTAATTAAGTGATGTTGTAGAGTGAGGATGGTGCAGTGGTTGTGTGGAATGAGGATAGTGGAGTCATGGTGTGAAGTGAGGATGGTGGAGTGGTGGTGTGGAGAGAGGATGGTGGAGTGGTGATGTGGAGTGAAGATGGTGGAGTGGTGGAGTGAGATGAGGACAGCGGAGTGGTGGTGTGGAGTGAGGATGGTTGAGCAGTGGTGTGGACTCAGGATGGTGAAGGGGTGGTTTGTAGTAGGGATGGTTGAGCGGTGGTGTGGAATCAGGATGGGGGAGAAGTGGTGTGGACTGAGGATGGTCGAGCTGAGGTGTGGAGTGAGGAGATTGGAGTGGTGGCGTGAGATAAGGACAGTGGAGTAGTGGTGTGGACTAGTAGTGGTTGAGTGAGGATGGTGGAGTCGAGGTGTAGAATAAGGAAAGTGGTGGAGTGAAGGTTGTAGAGCGAGTACGATGGAGCAGTGGTGTGGACTCAGAATGGTGAAGTCGGGGGTAGGGTGAGGACAGTGGAGCAGTGGTATGTACTCAGGATGGTGGAGGTTGGGGGGTTAAGTGCGGACAGTGGAGCGGTGGTGTGGACTCAGGATGGTGGAGCGGTGGTGTGGACTCAGGATGGTGGAGTGGTGGTGTGTCTTATGAACAGAAAGGTGCAGGTGGTACAGTATAACTAGGTGGTGGTCTACCACATTGCTAAGATCTGGATCCTGTTGCTACAATGGAACAATAAGTCTTTAAGAAGTGGCTGAAAATCCTTCACCCAAGATACAAGTAGTCCAGTCAGAACATCTTCTGTAGTTCTCCATCTACATGTTGTAGGAAGCTCCATCTGTTTTATTTTTGGCAGTCTGTTTTAATAAAAGTGTTTGTGACATCTAACATTCGACTCTGACTTACACCTGAACATTTAGCCCATTTAGGACATACAGAGATACAGTATATCATAATTCAGGATATAATTACTGCTCCACATTAAACCTCACATACAGTTCAGAATAGAAGGTGTGAGATTTGACTAGACCTTGTCAGATATGCAGGTATTAAAATCTCTTCATCATTTCTGCTGCATTCTGTTGTTTGCTGCGAAATCAAGCCCTATTATTGTTGTTGGTGTTGAGATGTGGACCCTGGATTGTGTGGATAAGCTGTGAGCTAGCTTTGAAAGCACAGATTGGAGCACAGTCTACCAGGGTACTTCAGATGACACTCCCACAGGTAAGACCACAGACAGTAACTCCTACAATAAAGATGATAGATGAAGATAAAGTCTTATCCAGTAATAAGATGTACATGTTTAATCAGAGGAGGAAGTCATTTAGAGATCAGGACTGGGGTGCTGCTCCATTGCTGGGAAAAGTTTAGAGGGAAGTCGTGAGAGGGAAGTTGAGAGAGGCAAAAACAGTGAATAGGGAACAACTGGAGGATGCTTTTAAAAGAAGAACATGATTTGAAAATCCTCGTAATGCAACTAATTTCAGCAGAAAATGGCCATTCAAAGTCACTAAAGCATCATTTCAGTAGATTTGAAATGGTGGGTATTGATGTATTTTCAGGACTTTTATACTGACCAGCTTAGATAGAATAATAAACTCTGTTGATGACGTGCTGAAGTACATTTACAGTAATATATAAAAAGCTGCTGGTACAAGAAAATATCAGTGTTTTCATCTTGAAATTGTTTGCAGGAGAACTGGCTCTGGTTTGGGAAGCAATTTCTTGGTCTTCTATAGACAGTGTATAAATACAGCATTTCTATAACATGGAAGACAATGTTTATAGATGTTTATAGATGTTTATATTGTAATGCTTTGTCTTAGCACTTATACTGAAATTAATGTTCTTCTCTCTAGGTATGAGTGCTGGCTTGGAATTTCTACTTAATGCACTTGTGCTGTATTTACTTTCTAGGTATCAGCACTAGCCCTTGTTTGGGCAGTGCCTGAGCTCAAGGCGAGTTTTAGACTCTAACCTTCTTGTACTAGCTAGGAAGCATTCTCAGATGGAACACTAGGCATGGTTGTAAGTCACTCTGGATAAGAGCGTTAAACCAGAATCAGAGTTTTCACACAAAATGGACTGCTGTGATGCCAAAGGCTTTGTGCATTGCATTAACTTGTTTGACGATAAACCCTACCAACCCATTTCTCTTTTCCAGTCATTATGAAAAAATGAGAACTGCCTTGAATGAAATGGAAAACGGGAATTATATAGAAGCTGCATAGTGAATATGAGTCACTGCTCGTTTAAGTGTGGAAGAATAACGGATCTCAGAATCTACACTGATTTTAGGCGGCTCAGTGGTAGAACTGTAAAGGACGCTCATCCATTACTTCATCAAGCAGATTTCCCAGCTGCACTTGGTGGGAATGCATTCTTCTCCTACATGGACCTCACATCTGGCTTTGCTAACATCCCTCTACATGAGGAAGACAGGACACACTGCCTTTTCATCACCCTTTGGACTCCATGAATATACTCATCTACCTCAGGGTCTGCAGTTCAGCCCATGTGTATAAAGATGTTGATATTCGGCAATCAGAACCTCACCGGCCCGCTTTATTATCTAAGAGACCTTCTGGTGTTCACACCTACCAAAGAGGTTTCTCTTCAGAGGTTGCAGATGGTGTTCTCCCATCTTACAGAACACAACCTCAAACTCACACCTATGAAACGCTCCTTCCTTAGAGGATCTGGGAGGATTCTTGGCCACATCATACGTTAGGATGGTGTTCAAATGATCCGGAGAAGGTTAAAGTCATTAGTGACCTCCAGATGACTGACCTTACGGAGGCTGATATAAAAATACCATGTACAAAGAAAGTGAGGTAATTTTTAGGTGTGGTAATGTACTACAAGCGCTTCACTGAGAGACACAAAGGCCAAGCCTCTGTCCAAGCTGGGTTTTGTGAAATTCCTGCAAATGAGTTCAGCGCCATCTTCTGGTCAAATGTGGTTTCTGAACTTGTTACAGATTAATAAAAGCTCTTTATCTGCCAACTAGGGTCAGTGACTTGGGTGTCACCATGACTGTGCCCTATTAACTATACAGTGCACTGTTTCGAGGTACCACCATTTTGAAGTGGTGTCCAGCAACATAGAGTGTTCCTCAGTTACTCAGTAGAAAGTCAGAATCTGTATGAAAACTGCACAAGGTCCGTCTGATAACTAATTCTTTTCCCTGTGTTCTATATAGTGATCCAGATTTGGGGAATGTAGGGAATACTGATTAGGGGACAATTCCGGATACAGCCTTAGTCTTGATGTTGCTCTGATGTGATGTGATGGACACTGTTCTATAAAGCTTTGGGTAAGATAAAGGTGAACACTGTCTCCTTCTGAGAAAATCCCTTGAGGCCTTTGATTCAAAGAACTCCTGAAAAATCACCCTGGACTTTTTATGGGACACATATGCCCAGCACAATGGACTGGACCACTTATGAAGCCCACTTCCCCTTAGTCACTGGTCACTTTATTAAGAAGACCTAAATAACTCCTGATATTCCACATTGTTTTGGTAAGAATGAATGTATAACGTTCTCTCCATCACATCAGTCAGTTAGACTGCAGTCTTAATTATCTCCCCTCTACATGCGTCTGTTAACTAGCACTGTTAGAAAATAAAGCTTAGATCATTTACATTTACATTTAAGGCATTTAGCAGACGCTCTTATCCAGAGCGACTTACAACCGTGCTTAGTCATTTAGCTTTTTGACTACATTCAGCTAGAACAGTGTTTCCCAACCCTGGTGGTATTAGTGCTTTCCCTTAACACAGCAGCTTTAACCCAATAATAGTCTGATAATGAGCTGATTAGTTGGATCATGTGTGTTAAGAGCAGTGCAAACACTAAGACGTGCAGGGCAGTGGTCCTCCAGGAGCAGGACTGAACACATTAATACACAGTAATATCAGTTTGGTAAGTTATGGGTTCTTACTCTCAGTGAATTGAGTTTCACTAATCATTTACAAACTAATACAGTATTTTACAGTGAATGAAAGAAGTGACGAAAATCAGTGAATATACTCTTCTATTCACTCAGCCGCTGATATTAAACCTGCTTAATCAGGTAATCCCCACATCTGCACTCGGAGCCCCTCCTAAAAATAAACTACTACTGACCCCTAGTGGTGAAAATGAGGTATGATCAGTCTGTGTGTACACTCAACANCACCGGTATTCCAGTTAAAATCTAAACTAACAGTAAGTTAGATCAGGCTCATTTTTGGGAGACTGTAAAACATAAGTCAGACGTATTAACAGCCTGTTAGTGGGCTGTTTTACAGATGAGGTAGTTTAGTTGTATAGTAGTTGTGTAACTAACTTCACCCTAATTAGTTAATCTGGTCATTTTTGGCTAGTCTGTAACATTATCCATTATCAGTCTGCTGCAGAGCTTGGGTTTCTGGTCCTGTGTGTATATGCTTCCTTCTCATCCTGCTGGAGATACGGCATGCTACTTTCTAGTGTACAGTATTTGCTGTAAATTAATAATTAAATTATTAAAGAGTTATCTAAATGATCCGTGTCGGTAAGGGCCAAATGATTTCTGATTATAATTCCAAAATACAGGAAGCCAGTTTACATCCGTTTACCACTAAATGTTCCCGCTAAAATGTTAAAACAAAATGCGGTTTGTTTAAAAATTAAAACATTGAAAAACAATAATTTATATTTTAGAAAATGTGTCATTTTGTTCTTATTATTATTTTGTCCCTGCTTCTTTAATCCTGGAAGTAATGACTGCAGAAAGTACGGGATGTTTCAGAGATTTGCACATCCAAGACACAGGTTGGGTCTGTAGGTGCTGTCAAAACAGTCAATGCTGATATGAATTGAAATTAATTAAAGTATTTTAATAAAAGTATTTTATTGTATTTTATGTATTTTAAAGATGCCTACTGTAGCCTCATACAGTCCTGACAATAATCTGACGTTAGACTAAATCTGTGTGACACTCAGCCTCTTTGTCTTAATACATGTCGAAAAAGTAACTGCAGAAGGTCTGAATTATCCTGAGCATCGCTGTAAACATGATGCAGACTGTACAGATTAAAAGTCAGTAAACAGGTAAACATGCACTGCTGAGTTTATTAAACCTCACATAATAAATCACCAAATGTAAAACACAGAATATCCGTCTGTTCCATATCCACATGGACATCATGCAATAGGCCATCCTCTATGTTGATGATTAGTGTTTCCATCAGTGTTTCTTTGCCATGTGATCTCTAATCCTACAATCTAAAGTCTGTATCTGGGTAACAACTAAATGCCTTTTATTTGATCATGGTCTTGTGGTTATTCACAAAAAGAAAAGCATTTAAAATTATGATTCTGATTAAAAAAATAATTCTTACCACATGGGAGTGAAATAGCCAACACTGGCAACCCTGTTAGAGAGGACAGTGTGCTGAAAAACCCCTCCACAGGTTCTCAATAGTATTTATAAAATTCAGGATTCTAAAAATATTTACTGTAAATGACATTCAGAGAGGACACATAAGAATATGAAAGGGACTGTATCTTTATTTATATTAATATTTATTGAACACTACAACAGACTTTATAGAAAAACTCTACAAAGGTGGAACATAAATAAGGAGTAATTATGAGAATGAAATAATAAAAATACAGCAAAAGCAATATATTCAAAAATGCACACGTACATTGTTCACTTCATGAAATATTACAAACTGATACAGGTTTAAACCTTTTAAAATCTAGAACATATATTAAAATCTATAGCTGACAGGCACACACACACACCCTGTATAAATATGTATGAAAACAGAAATTATTCAGAAAATTACTTGTTAGAAAAGTTAGCATTGTGACAAACACAGAATTTGCAGCTCAGTGTGGAAATGAATAAGTATCACACCTGCTTCAACATGAACACTGCACTCACTGACAGCAAGTCTGTAATGAACCTTGCTGGAAAAAAAAACAATAAAGCCCCAATAAAGCCCTGACTGTTCAGCTCTCAGCTACACACTCCATCGTCTATGGCAGCTCATGTTGTGTTCAGCTCATCAGGTTTAGCTGTGAAATACACAATGATAAACATTTAAATTAGCCTTTAATCAAATCTTATTCTTCAATTTCAGACTAAAATAATAAAAGAATATCTGCTTATTGAGATCATTAGTGGTATAAGGCCTTCAGACATTGTGTTCTACATAAACTCTCCTGAAATCATCCACATCATGTCGGGTCTGTTTAATATAGAGGAACTACTGAACTCCTCACAGAGAACTCAGGAAAGAAACTTTGAAGAAATTTAACACATTTTTCTAAATAGTTTAGATGGTAATAAAGTCATTCAGAGTGATCTGAAATTAACTGTTTCACTGTAGAGACACGTACCAAAATTACCTACACATGTTTAATATTGAAAACGGTAAATCTGAAATGTCAAAACTCTTGTCAAAAATCTCTTTTAGTCATCAGAGGAAACATACTGGTAAATGATTCATGTATCAGCTTCCTGTGGTTTGAATCACCACTGTGAAGAATTCTGACTCTTACTGAATGACTTTACTTACATGTCCATGGTTTACTTATGCCAGTGATTTGATTAAAACCACATTGTGTAAATTATGTTATAGACTCACAGTACCAGTCAAAAGTTTAGACACGGCTACTCATAGAAAGTTCTCCTTGTGTTTATCTTAATGCTTTACTTTAGAGTAAAAGTGGAGACATCAAGCTATAAAATAGCACTCATGGAATTATACAGTCCACCTTAAAATCCTTCAGAATGGAACTTTATAGGAGGATAAAGCAGCTTTCTTAACCTGCAGTAGAGTTTGATATAACAAGATCTTCTTCTAAGCAGTTTTGGACCAATTCTATTGATCTGTCCATCATGAATATTCACTAAACTAAAAGAGGAACTAGAGCTTTTAAACTGTGCAGAAAAAGAGATAAAGTTTTTATTTAACTAAATATATATTAGAGGTGGAGATATGGAGAAATATAATACTGTAATACATTAAGATTATATGTGGTGTATCAGGATATGTACTGTTTCAGACTCTCATCAGTTGGAGCTGTTAAGTGTAAATCTGTAGAGTCTTTAAGATCACCAACAACATCCATTTAGTGTCTAAACTTTTGACTAGTAGCACATAAACCTACATTACCCTACAAGTTATTAGATTGTCAGTTTAACTACTGTTTGTATGTATGAAACAAAAACAAACCTATATATGTAAATATTAAATATATAATAAATAAATATAAGTAAAGTAAAATAAATTAATAAATTAAAAAATTACACATCACACCACAGGTCAGACTAATTTGGAGTAACAGTAAGTAAACTTTCACTTACAGGACTGTTACTGCTGATTATTCACCCACAGAAAGAGTCTTACCTCGAGCTCTGTAGCATTTGACTGCCAGTATGATGGACACCAGCAGATATGGAGACACTGCCATTAAACTACTGAGCAGACTGAGCACTGAGAATGATGATCCTGTATCAGACACACCTGATACACCTGATACACACACACACACACACACACACACACACACACAGTTTAAAATAAAAATATTTATATAAAATAATATTTAGGTTTAGGTAATATTAAGTGTGTAATATTGCTACATGTCTATAATAAGTGGCCTTCAACATTTAAAGTAAATCACGAGCTCTTCAAAACTAAAACTCTATTTTTACTTCTTTAGTTCCTGCATTTCCCTCCACGTATGTTTCCCTAATTGTTTTCCTGAATAAAAAATGATTATTAGCATCAAAATAACATAGACCGTATCCTTTAAAGAGGTCATTTATTCCTCCATTTCTTGTTGGTGGATTATGCACAGGATTTCTTATAGAAACACCCAATAAGTGTCCTGTCCAGTGCGGTCAGCGTCAGATGATGCCAGAGAAAACAACTAAAGTGCGTCCTACCCACCCAGAGAGAGCGAAGTCAGTTACGATCTTTTGGACTCCAGGCTACAGATGGCTGTAGCATCATCAGGGATTGAAATGATCTCCCGATGATGGGATCTTAGATGCTGAGATGGTTGTACCCACAATGCAGTTTTCTGAACCTTCTTCTGTTAAACAGGTCTTCATCATTACCACCATGCATGGCCTTAATTCTTGTGTTTTTCAGGTTTTCAGTGGGAGACGTCTCTGGACTATAGACAGTTCAGGCTAGCACCCGCACTCTCACTAGGCAGCTATGCTGTTGTAACACATGCATGTGTCTGGGTGGTGTCATGTTGATATAATAATTGACTTTCCTGAAAAAGATCTCATCTAAAAAGGAGAATATGTGCTGTGTCCAGTATTAAAGGGGCTTTAACAGATGTGCAGTTTACCCACTAACATCAATAGACCCCGCACCACAATAGACTCTGGTAACATTCTGGATGGTCCTTTTCCTCTTTGACCCTAAGACCCCAACATTCATTATATTCACAAACTATCTGAAAGGTTGACTCATCAGACCACGATACATGTTTCTACTGTGCATCTGTCCATTTTAGATCAGCTTGAGTCCAGAGAAGTCCGCTCTACATAGTACAGTCTTAACTTGCTTTTGTGGATGCGTGATAAACAGTGTGTATAGATGATGGATTGTCAAAGTATACCCAAACCAATGTGGTGATATCCATCATAGAAACATGTCTGTCTTTAATCCAGATTCTCTGAATGTTTAAATGTTGGAATGCACTTCAGCAGGTTAAATGCCTATTCTACAATGTATTTTTGGGCTATTTGCTGATGTATTTTTGCTATTTGCTGATGTAAGTTTCCATCCTGTCCATCCATCCTATCTTCTAAAGGTCTAGGCCTTTCCTAGACAAAGCGTCAATGTAAATATCTTGTCTACTGTCTTTATTAAAGTGCAGGTTCCAATTTCTTTATTAAAATGTTTAAACTCTGAGTTTATAAATCACTGTTTTGTGTTTTTTTTTGCAAAAGCTGTAGTAGTAGTTATTAGTAAATAGTCATTAGTAAATATTTACCATTATTATTTTTATTAATATTTTCCTAGTAAATATTTAAAGACACTTTTAACAGTGATTAAGTGACAATCAGTGAAACATTTGAGAAATATGAGAACATCATCTACTCACCAGTAACGTTTATCCAGAGAGCATCACTGTAGTGACTGTAGTAGACTGGATCTCCTCTCCCAGCTCTGCACCAGTACTGTCCTCCATCAGAGACACTAAGTGAGCTGATGGTGTAGGAGTGTGTTTCAGTCTCAGTCTCATTCTCAGGGTTCTGTGTGTGTTTGGACCAGTAGAACTTCCATCTAGCAGACTGATCCAGCCTACAGTTCAGAACTACTGGATTTCCTATCAGTGCAGCTCCTTTATGGCTGGATGTGAGTTCAGGTTTAGGTCTTTCTGTTGTTGGAGATGAAGCACACATTTCAGATCATGAAGAGTTTATACACTGCTCTCAGAGTCTTTACCACAGTAAACAGAGAGAGTATTATTTTACAGTACAATGAGTAAAAGGTATTTCCCTCCTCTTTAGCTACCAAAGTAACCAGTTAAACAAATTCAGTTGACTGTTGGGTTTAGGTTCAGTATCCACACCCAGATATCATTCCTAACACACCTGTTCAATCTAAACATCTCTTAGATAAAAACCTGTCTGGCAATGTGAAGCAGTTAGAAGGTCTCAAACAGCAGCACATGATGCCACAGTCTATAGAGATTCACATACAAATGCCAGACAACGTCACTGAAATCCATCTGTCTGGAAAAGGTTACAAGGGCATTGTTAAGGATCTGGGACTTCAGTGAACCACAGTAATGGCCATTTTCCACAAGTAGAGAACACTTGGAACTGTGGTGAACCCAGGAGAGGCCGGCCGAATATCTAATAATCTGCAGGCCTTGCATCCCTCAGTTAAGGTCAGTGTACACAATTCCACAATAAGGAAGACGCTGGGCAAATATGACACTCATGTGAAAGCTGCTAAGTGCAAACCACTGTTGACCTAAAATAACAGAAAAGCTCGTTTCACATCAGTGAGTCAAATGTGATGAATCAAAAGTGGAACTCTTTGGAAGATATGGTCTTACATAGTCATAAACTAACACCACATACAAGCTTAAGAACGTTATACCAACAGTGAAACGTGGTGGTAGTGTGATGGTCTGGGGCTGGTTTACGTCTGTAGGATCTGGATAGCTTGCTGTAACTGATAAAATCATGAATTCTGCTCTCTATCAAGCAAGTCCACTTTTAAATGGCTCCAAAAAAGAGTGACTGACTTGACAATAAGTTCATGCTTGAGAATCCTGCAATGTAGCCGAACTAAAACAATTCTGCAAAGAAGCATCTGCAAAAGAACGCGTCTACAGCGATGTAAAAGACTCACCGCAAGTTGTAAAACAACATCTAAACAAATCTTTTCAAATAAAGTCCTGAAAATGACCAGCAAACATGAATGTAGGCCAATTCCAGTTCACCATGTTTACATTATTCAAACTGGGGAAATCATTCAGTCACTATATGTTAAAGCAGTAGGTGTTCATGCCTCATATGATGATATAAATGGTTTTAGCGCAGGACATGCCAAAGCTAACACTGGAGCTAGTCAGAGCATGTCAAATATTCAGCAGACATGAAAGATGAACGACCTTCTGTAAAAGTGTAGAATTAATATTTATCCTTTAACACACTGACCTTTATTCATTTTAATCCTAAAATGAGGAACAAACAAATATGTCAAACTGTTTTGCTATTGATCAGTTTCATTTTCCACACATCTGATCAGTCAAATCCACGACTGGTAGGACTGTATATCAACTTCGATGTAATAATTTAACAGCCTAAAAAATACTTAATTTATGTGTGGTTTTCTCACCTCTGACTGAGATCCTGCTCTGTGGAGACTCTCCTCTCTCTGGGTGTTTACAGTGGTAGAGACCTTCATCTGACTTTGAGACAGTACGTCTGGTCATCTCTCCTGTAGTCTGAGTCTGGAGGAGTGATCCATCTTTATAGAACTCAGCTGTGAGGTTTGAGGAGTTTGTGTGGTGATATAAACAGTGTAGAGTCAGAGGATCTCCCTCAGGTACAGGATGAACAGGACTCTCCAGGATCACAGACCCATCTGTAGGAAAAAGTAAGACACTGTAACGTTCATAATTCAGTTACTGATAAACAGTTCAGTGAGACTGTAGCTAACATCCGCAGCTCTGGTTCAGCTCAAATGACAGTCAGAAACAAACTTAAAACCACCTCAGTGTGTCTACACTCTTTATCCATTTAATCAGCTCCACTTACAATATAGGTGCACCTTGTAGTTCAACAGTTACAGACTGTAGTCCATCTGTTTCTCTGCATACTTTGTTAGCCCCCCATCACCTTTTTGGTGGATGTTGTAGTTCTACAGTTACAGGTGCAAAACAGGTATAACTCAGTCCAGGACTAGAATAATGTAGACTCACTGTGCACTGTGATGTTGACAGGATTACTGCTCTCTCCAGATTCAGACTCACACCAGTACACTCCAGTGTGGGATGTGGAGAGGGAGCTGATGTTGCATGTAGATCCTGTAACTGATCCCCAGCCTGATGAACAATCTGACACCTTCTCACTGTGTGTGTATCGTCTCACTCTCCATCCAGTAGAGTTACTCTGTCCCTCACAGCTCAGTGAGAGCGAGTCAGTAGTAAAGTGTTGGGTTCTGTTGGGACTGACCATCAGAGAGACTGGAGGAGAAACACCTTCAACACAGAAATACAGTATCCAGATGTGTAATCAGGGTTGTTTATAGATCAGTTGTAAGGAACACATTGAACATGAATAGTTAATTGAACATCTGTTTTAGGCCAGTTGGGAGAGAGCCATATGGCAGAAGCAGTCTGCTGCTCAGTGTGCTCCTCTGTCCCTGTAGTGTGCTATGGAGTGGGTGAGAGGGGTTCCTCATAATTGCTGGCACCTTTGCCAGCGTCTCTCTGCCACTGGGCCAGCCTTCCTGATAATAGGCCCACCACGATTATCTGGAATGCTGACTCAGTATGTGACATACTGCACTTCTGTATTACATCTTGCTATACCTTGTACTTTTGCACTTTAACAACATCCACATCTCCATTTTACTGTATTCTAGTACATCTTTACTTTACTCTTAACTTTACTTTTTGCATGTGCTCCTCACACGGTAATGGACATGTGCTGTCTTACTCAGTAATTACTCACCTTCAACAGAGAGAGACACTCTGTTACTGATCAGTGATGATACTGGCCTCAGCTAAACGGTCAGCTACGTAAGTGTGTAACCTCTCCAAGACTACAACCTAAATTTCATATTTCTGTGTGTGTGTGTGTGTGTGTGTGTGTGTGTGTGTTACAATGAACTAGACCGAGAGTGATTGGTGTGACGTCATCGGGTGATGCACTCTGGGAAGTGTAGTTCAGGAGAGCAGTGGAGACAGGGAGACCCGGAAACGTGACAATAACCACAGACATACGATGAAATTTACTGCTAATGCACCTACTGTAACTTCCCATAAATAATAAAGCAGTCTCACACTGCTGTTTTACATTATCTATAACTCTACAAACCTGTTGAACACGTATGAAAACATGTCCTTCCTAACACTGAATTACTACGTTTATTCAAACTGTCCCCGATGAGAGAGAGATTTAACAGTGTGCAGAATTCTGAAAAAGCCCCACCTCCATTATTTACTGTTACATCAGTCAAACTTCCAGTGCAGGCTACCTGGTAGCATCTGTAGCTAGGGTTACAGGCAATGCAGAAGAAAGTAATACACTGCAGTAACAAAGTATCATAATTATTAATTTAGTTTATTATATTATCTTTGCATGTGCCTGTATGCCATTATAATGCATGCTACATGCATCAGTTGATTGTGTGACTTTGACTATATGAGCAACACAGCACGGGGACAGAAAGCGCTGCAAACTCAAATCTCTCAATTTATGTTTCTCCAGTAAAACAATAAAAAAATGTTTTGTGTAGAATACATTAATATTTATATTAATATCAGGGGGGGTCACGTGACCGCGACGAAATGGCAGCTTAGTGAGGGAGCTCCGCAAAACCGTGCATGATTCTAATGCAAAACTCCGGACAAACATTACTAACCATTTAAATGTGAGTATGTCAAAACCCCCTGTAAACAAACACTGTGATATTTTTACACAAGCTCGCAAAAACACACCAAAAGCAACTTCAACGACCCTTTCAGCTAACAAGGAAGCTAACGTTAGCGACGACAGCATGGCATGTTGCCGAAGTTTAAAATGAACTGAAATCATTCTGTGCTGACTTTGGGGTAAAGTTGGACAATATGACCAGCCGCTTAACCGACATGGCAAACTCAATAGCTGCACTGGACAGCAAGGTAACCGAAATGAAGGGAGATGTTACTGCTAACACAGCACGCATTGATGAAGTAGAACGCCGTGTAAGTGATGCCGAAGACGTGCTGGAAAACGTGAATTCGACATTAAACTCCTTGAGTCAAAAACTGATGATCTGGAAAACCGGGGCAGGAGAAAGAATCTTCGTGTGCTTGGTGTACGAGAAGGAGCTTAGGGTAGAGTCACTTTTTGATTTTATCAACAACATGCTACTGCGGTGGCTGGAGTTAAGGCCTGGAAAATCATTCACCCTGGTGTGAGTGCACCGCACATTCGCATCTGCAAGACCCAACCAAAACAGAGCGATTCTCCTCCGCTTCCTTAAGTTCCAAGAGAAGGAATATGTTTACAGGGAAGCACGGCGACAGGACATCACACATGAAGGGGCGAAGATAACGTTTGTGCAGGACCTTTCAGCGGAGACAGTTCGAGTCTGCAGAAGTTTCAAGATGGAGGTTACAAACATATCTGTTACAGGATCCTGCCTTTATTAAATTCATAGAAAGCTGCATTAATAAATATTTTGAACAGAACAAAGATGAAACTATAGCTAGCGTGAGATGGGAAGCATTCAAAGCTTATATAAGAGGAGAAATTATTAGTTACAAAAATTCTAAAACAAAGCAAAACAATCAAGAACTGCGAACATTGGAAAGCCAAATTAAAAACCTTGAAAATTAAATCTATAAGGATAATGATACGGGAAAATTACTAAATCTTTCTGTCCTGAGAGCAAAATATGATAAACTGACATCTGATAATGTAGCCAAGAGTCTAATGTGGACTAAACAAACCTACTATGACCAAGGGGAAAAACAGGTAAACTACTGGCCTGGAGAATTAAAAAATGCAGGCAGAGAGAACAATTTCAAGTATTAAGTCAACATCTGGCAACTTAACTACAGATCCACGTGAGATAAATAATAATTTTTGAGACTTTTATGAACTACTATACAAGTCAGAATATGCAGAGAGTAGGGAGGATCAGAAAACATTTCTTGACCAGTTACAATTTCAGAGGATATCAGAAGATGAGAGAACAACACTAGATAGCCCACTAACAACAGAGGAACTCTTTAATGCTATAGGGGATATGGATAGCAGTAAAGCACCAGTACCAGATGGTTTGCCAATAGAGTTCTATAAGGCATTTGGTAAACAGCTTGTCAAACCACTTCTGGATATGTATGAAGAATCATTTGATAAAGGAACGCTTCCAGATTCACTCAGATTATCTTTAATAACCCTAATATTAAAACCAAATAAGTCCCCAAATGAATGTACCTCTTATAGGCCTATTAGTTTAATGGGATATGACACAAGAATATTATGCAAAGCACTGTCAAGAAGACTGAATAAATATCTTCCTCAACTAATTAATGGCGATCAGCAAGGCTTCGTACAGAAAAGACAACCACAGTTATTTACATTAGCAATTGAGCCCCTGGCCATAGCTGTACGAGCACATACAGAAATACAGGCCATTACGATTGGGGGGGGACAGACCATCGTATTTCTTTATTTGCTGATGATATAATTTACTTCTTGTGAAACTTACAAAAATAGCATCCCCAATTTGATTACATTAATGGAACATTTTGGAAGTTTTTCTGGATATAAAATTAACAATTCCAAATCAGCACTAATGTTCCTCAACAAAGAAGAAAGGGATAATCCTATATTAAGCACCCCATTTGCAACAACTATAGAAGGTTTCAGATATTTGGGTGTGAAGATAATTCCGGAATTAAATGAAATAATCCCATCCAATTATGATCGCCTGTTAGAGAGAGTTACTGACATGCTGAATCACTGGTCTACGTTGCCGATATCTATGATCTGAAAATTCTACCCCAATTTTTATTCTATTTTCAAACACTTCCACTGCCATTACCGATACATTTTACGATACACTTAATAAATCACTAAGTCAATTTATTTGGAACGATAGGAAAGCTATTATATTAAGCTATTATATTTACCTTATGAGAGGGGAGGCCTCCAACGTCCTAACTTTAAATGGTATTATATGGCTACCCAGCTAACTGCGGCCTCATTCTATTTCAGGGCGGTGACGCCACCTGCCTGGGTAGATATTGAACAAAAAGTTGAGTTCATATTTGTATTCATCTGATATCAAGACACTGAAAAGATGTACAAAAAACCCCTTTCTTAAAAACACAATTTCAGTTTGGCATGCTCCACACGAACATATGGGAGAGGCCTAAATTATCTCAGTTCACTCCTATATGGGGCAATGAACAGTTCAAACCAGGCAAAAAAAGATGGGGGATTTAACTTATGGAATATAAAAGGTATTAAAAAAAATAATGGATCTTTAACCTTAACCTTTAACCAGCTATGTCAAAAATCTAAAATTCCTAAGAAACACTTTTTTAAATATCTACAGCTAAAAAGTTACATGTCCTCAAGATATAAACAGATAATGTGTTTACCACCTTTATCAGAACTCGAAGAAGTTACACTTCAGAATTTAGGGAAGGGATATATAACTAAATATTACAATATATTACTTGCTCATAACACAGAATCAGTAATGGATAAACTAAACGCATGGAAAATAGATATTAAAGAGAACACTGATGAAACAGATTGGGGAGATGCTTGTCTTAAATCACAAAAGCAAACAGTAAATATAAGGTTTCGTTTACTACAATATAAGTGGCTGATGAGGATGTATAACGCCTGTTAAACTCCACCATATGTCTGCTAATATTCCAGATATTTGTACTAAGTGTAGGAATGAAAAAGGTCATCTTTTTCACTGTTTATGGGAATGTACAAAAATACAGAGTTTTTGGAGAAATGTTATAAAGTGCTTGTCAGACATATTTAGGGCCAAAGTCTTAAATGCCAAACTGTGTTTGCTTGGGATATATCAGAAGAATTTTTTTACAAACACCGAAACAATACCCAGTACTGGACTTTGGACTTCTTCAGGCCAGGAGGGCCATTACGCTGTGCTGGAAGATCATGGAAGGTCCTACATTGAAAATGTGGATAAGGGAACTCTCAAACTCTATTGGACTAGAGAGACTAACATATATTATAAGGGGCAAACAAGAAGATTGTCAATCTCTGGGAACCATACAAGAAAACTACAAACCTCAATTAATGAGAATCTGTAAACTATGAAGATTGTGGAAGGTGTGTTGTTTTTTTTGTTTTTTTTTAATTAATTGAATTGATGCTGTATTGAAGGTGGTGATGTGTGTATGTATACATGCATCAGGATGATGTACAGTTGTACTGTTGTGTTTGGGGGAAAAAAATAAAAGTGACAAAGATATTTAGAAAAAATATGTATATATTTATATTAATATTCTATTAATATTATTTTCATCTGAGTTGCGTACGGTCAGTCTGATTGCAACATAAAACTAATTTCACTAACAGTTTTGTTTTTCATCTCTTTCATCTTCAAGGTATCTGAACGATCAAACTCACAGCTGATAGGAGTGTATCTAAAGTTGAGCATGATTATTTATTTACTTAAAAACGTGTTTTATTTGCAAATAACTAGCCAAAATATCCACCTATAATCCCAGTAATTAAAATTAACCTAGACAATGACTTTTATTTCTAATAACATAGAATCCAGTAAACCAGTGTGAAAATATTTAAGGGTTTAAACTGCTGGCCAGTTCAGGGACGTTTGGAATCACTACAGGGCGTCGGGTCAAGACGCTTCTCTAATACTTTACAGAGAGTCACCACCAACTTGGATCCAACTGATTGCCTTTAATGCGTACAAGTGGGTGTGTGTGTGGTTCTAGAACAAACATATATACACAAAAAACATACATAAGAATATGTGCAAAATATTATATGACACCAGGAATAACAACTGCAGACCCTATAACGCTTACATTGTTCTCTAAGACCATTTAAAGCATTCGCTGAGCAGACCAACTTAAATCACTCTATATGGGCATTACTATGTACACAATTTTAACCTTTTTTAGTCACAACTGAAACCTTTTGAGCTTGACAAACTTGTTGCTGTAGATGGCGCTAAACACTTAAATGTACACTGTGGTACACTTCTAGCACTGTATGCAAACTATACATTCAGAAATGGCACATTCAAGAGCAAGATAACATGCCATACTGTCATGAGCATATGCATGTAAGTAGTGAAACAGACATACTGCCAGACCGTGCCGGCCAAACGTAATGAAAGCACTAAACTTGAAATGGACAAAGTGAACTTGCATACTGAAGAAAATCCCACAGCAAAAAACAATCCCAAAACCTTGATGAGTACATGCTTTAACTCCACTTCTCTAGCATTGAACAACACAGACCAACCTACAAACCCAGAATGCTCGGTGCTGCACTCCGATTGGCCGGAGGCACACAGGTAGGCTGGCTGAACATGAACAAATCATTAAAAGGCAAAATTCAAGTCCCAAACGGCCCTTTTTAACACAGTGCATAATTCAGTAAACATTGTACATGCATATCAACATAAACAAAATCTCATACACAGCAATAATACAGTGTTTAAATTTGTTATTTTAGAAAAATAATCTACACAGTCAAACCATTGTACCGCTTTAAAAACATGAAGATTAATAAACTTTATATCACCTTTCATTCTTCACATAGCCTTAACACTGTAAAGTTTGATCAGCGGGAGCAGCCGTGCTCTTCACTTCTGGACCTCAAACCTCACCTAGGAGCACAGTCACTGGCTTATGAGCTGCTAATGCTGTTGTTTCACTGGCAGTGAATTGGGGTGTGGTTCATGTAAATGATATGTAAATGAGCTGCTGGTGGGCTGGTAGGCAGTTTTCTATGTTGTTTGCTCCAAGACAGTCAGGAAACAACCGGTAACCAGTTTTAAGAGTCGTGGCTCTGTTAGCGGAGTCGATTAAATCACTGGGCAGTGAACACTCAGACCAAGCGGGGGTAAATTCGAGGTAAAGTGTGTGTAGTGTAGCCTCAGCTTTAGTTCCATGTTGTATAAAAGTTTCATGAATAAGTTTAATAGTAGCCTGTATGTAATTAAAGACGATCAAATCTGTGAACTATTTTACACCACCTTAATACATGAGGGCCATTGTTTAATCTCAAATTTGAATGCTGTACAGTCCTGTTCATCAAGATGACCTAACTAGTTAGTACAGTAATCTCATTTTTATTCATCATTAGCCTCATATACAATTATCTTTAGGAAATACAGTAACCCAGATAAAGTCTGGCACAGGTCTGTCAGTAGTTTTGATATAAAGCTGTGAGTTTGGACTTTTAAACACAGTTTAAAAAACTTTTCTGCTTCAGGAATTAAATCAAAGCACCTCCAGATGATCCTCCATCCTTCAGATGATCAAGATCCCCTTACTTCTCCTAATAAATCTGACTAATCAAAACAGTGATTGGCTATAAGGGGTGTCAATTAAAAACTTAATACTGATATCCTCCACTTTCTGAATTCCAACTAATTATAACTAGAGTTAAATCCAGCTGTATCACTTACTTATTAAGGGACATGTATTTCTTGTACATCTACATTATTAGCTGGTAAAAGCTGAAATAAAATAAAATAGATATCACACTCACCTGATACAGTCAGTTTAACAGCATCACTGGTCTGTGAGTAGCGTGGCTCTGTTGACTGTGTTCCTCTACAGGTATAAACTCCTCTATGAGACCGATCAGCCTTAGGGATTGTGTATTCATTTGTCCCCAGAGCATCTCTGAGAGATCCTCCATCCTTAAACCACTGATACTCCCAGTCACCCCCACTTTCTATATCACACGTGAGAGTGACTGTCTCTCCGATGAACAGATGAGCTGGATGTACTTTCACTGTAGGCTTTGGTGTCACTGTACAAAAATAAATAATTCAGAAAATTTTGAGACTTAAATATTCTGTGAAAAGTTGCAAGTTAGTTTACAAAAACTTGAGAATTAATAAACTGTAATATAATAATATAATGTTTCAATAAATATTAAAAATGGTACCTGCACTTCTCCAGTCAAACTACACAGACGTACCTCTGACTGTAATCATGGCTGGAGCACTGTTCTCTGTGTAGTAGTAGTAGGGAGGGTAGGAGGAGCGGTATCTGTGGTAGGTGAAGTATTCTCGTCTGCGTGCTGCACATCTAAACCATGCTGTTCCTACATCAGACACTGTTATACTGATTGTGTTGGGGTTTTTATCTGCAGTGTACTGAGACTGTAATCGCTGAGAGTTTTTGTACCAGACAAAACTCCATCCAGCAGACTGTTCCACCTCACAGGTCAGATTAACTGTGTCTCCAGTGTAGACAGAGCTCTCAGACGTCACCCTCACAGTCACTTTGGGCTTATCTGTTGATGTGAAATGATGGAGAGATCAGAGCTGCTTTTCATTTTACACAGTCAAAAGTTCAGTCCTCTCTCATATACTGTATATTATTAATAGACTGTTTTATTATGTTGCTAATATAAACAGACCCCACATAAGAACAGAGTTTGGTTGAACTAGTTGATCTAGTAGATTTGAATATTTACTGTAAACTGTAACTATGAGAGTAACAGACCGAGCGTTTATATTCAAATTACTTTTATTAAAATTACTGACAGGTTTTTATAACATTATAATTTAGGTGGTCTTCTCAGCAGGGGTGGGTAAATGGCTCCCCCTGACTCTGAAACTGGGGGTCTACTAATGGTCTGTCTATATTTCTACTCTGCTTGTGAGAGCTGTGTTTGATGGTGCTCTAAACTAGTTTTAATTCACAGCAGAGTGAAATAAGTACAGATCATGATCATTATTGTTTGTTTATACTTTCAAATGCATCAAGTCTAAGAAACAGAATTAATGGCAGGTCAAGGTCTTATCACTGATTGAGACTGTAATCATGCTTAAAATAATTTAAAATAATCCTATTTAACTATGTGCAGATGAACATTTTATAATGTCACAAGGCTTTAAGGGCACAGAGTCCTGCATTGTTTAACACAACACCTTTATCGGTCGTTCTTAGTTGGATTACTCGGTGTAGAGTTTTACTGTATGATCTGAGACTCTTAGTGAGCTTTTCAACATGATAAACTCAATAGGATGTTATATCTCACAGCTCAGAATCTCTCTCTCTCTCCCCCACCACTGTAGATGCGGCTCTGACCCTCCACCATCATTGGGGGTTTATGATTTACTCTTAACCTGCTTCCTCTTAACAACATAGGACAAGATTCATTATAGCTTTCTGAATTACTAATGTTATAAAACTATTCTTTTCTGCACTTCTGAGAGAAACAGCATCTTCAGCTCTGTGTTCAGCACCAGAGACAACTCATGGGGCTATAAACACCTGGGGGTTGTGTGACGGGATTCATTGATTGAGAAGAGGTGTTACAGTGCAGTGAATAACTCTTTCCATGTGAAATGGGTTCAGATGTTAATGACTGGCTATAAGGAGTGATTGCATTTGGGCATGTCAGAGGCCACAGTGTGAAGGAAGTAACTGAATCTGCAGGTGTATGGAAAAAATCCCAGTCTACAGGAAATTCTCCTCAGAACTGTGGCAGGGAAGGAATCCACCAAATTTGGCCCAACCGCTCCAATTACTTGATCAAGAGTGGCTGAACCTTGATGTTGCCTACTAGTCCAGTGAAACTGAAGCTGGTGTTCGTGTTTATGGAGGTATGATATGCTCTTAGGTTTTTTGTCCAGTGAGCTTATGTGTTCTTTTCAGACTCTAAATAAAACCTACAGGTGTAGATCATTTGTCCTCCTGGTTAGGAGCGATGATTTAGTTTGAGATTCATTTTAAAAGCTTCACATGGTCATAAGTGACTTTAGATCATGTGGTCAGTGTTTATATGGCACATTGATGTCATTAGGGCTTGTAAGACACTGTGTGGTTCTAAATGAAGTTTAAAGATCCACCTTCATTACTTCCTGTGTACATGCACAATATTAACATTTAGAAGCAGATCATTAAAATACACGTCAGTATTTTAGAGTAGTGACAGCAGAAACAACCATCTGAGATGTTTGTTTGGGCTTATCTGTTGATGTGAAATGATGGAGAGATCAGAGCTGCTTTTCATTTTACAAAGTCAGTAGTTCAGTTCTCTCTTATATACTGTGTTTTATTAACAATCTGTTTTATTATGTTGGTAATATCTTTGTAAACACTTTGAGAAGGTACATTATAACTGGAGTTTATTATTCCAGGGTGAACAGAGACTCAGATTAAGCTTGGGTTAAATCAGGGTTTATCTATGAATTCCTCTGCATCAAACATTAAACCTTACTGAAAGTAATTACTATTATTCCCTATTAAACCTTCATTTAAAGCTGGATTAGTTTTACATTAACTAATGATTAGAATCTGATTACAGAGTGCATCTATGAAGAGAGTGTGATTTGTAATCTCGTGTGGATCTAATATTTTACAATGTATGTCTTCTCTGAGCCCTGATGATGGTGATGGTGGTTGCTATATTCAGAAGTGTCATAAATGGATATATAGTAATATCTAGATTCTTATTTTATGTTGCAACACAAGATTATTTTATGATAAATGATTATGATTAATATTTTGTTTGTTAGATGCATTCAGAGGTATGAACAAACAACAAAGATCATGATCTGTAGATTTTTTGCTCTGTTATGCATTAAAACTAGCACGGAGCTCCATCAAACACAACTCTCACAAGCAGAGCAGGAATATACACATGTAATAAACAGACCATTAGTGGACACCCAGCTTCAGAGTCAGTGGGAGCCGTTTACCCACTCCTGCTGAGAAGACCACCTACATTATAATCTGTCAGTAATTTGAATGAAAGTAATTTAAATATAATCACTCTGTATGTTACTCTCTCAGTTTCAGTGCTCTATAGTACTCACATCTAAAGCAGAACCCTTTAGTCTGGTAGTAGGGATGCACCGAATATCATTAGTCCAAAAATGGCAAAACAGCACTTTCAGTGTTCGGCTGAATGACAGAAAACACTGAATTATTTATACCCAACAATGGCGGTTTTAATGACGCTGTTACCTTTTTCTAGTTCCGGATTTTGACGGGAACCAGAGCGTAACTTTTACTCCTTAGCTTCAGAGCTAGAACTGCTCCAGGCTAATATCCACTTTAATGCATTATTGTTCTACAGCGAGTCACACTGAAGCACACTGAAGTCTCCGAGCTGTTATTCAGCTTCAAGCATTCAAGCCAAACAGAAGTCCAGACAGTAAAGAACAGAACAGAGCAGCAGCTTCTCCGAGCACGCACGCACTCACTCACTCACAGAGAAGATTTGGCAAATTTTTCATGGGCGCAACCCACATACTCAGCTCTACTGCTCATCCCACAAATGCATGTTCCTTACAAATTTGCCATCATTTAAAAGGGAAATTAACAGGCTTTCCAACGGTATAAGATTTATTGCATTGTTACAACAAAGAAATAATCTACCAAACACAAATGTCCTTACTTTTTGTGCTACGTTTATATTATATATGCTGTGTTCATATATGCAATCTGCTCCTATGTCATGTTACATACTTCATTACACACATTTAAATATTCCTAGTACTGTATGTGTCCCGTGTTGTATATATTGTATTGAATTGTATTGTATTGATTTGCGCTTGTGTTTTCGTGTTGCATCATGGTCGTGGAGGAATGTTGTGTAGTTCCACTGTGTACTTGTATGTAGCTATAATGCCTCTTGAATATCAAATTCAACTTGGAGCAGCATGCACCCATCGTATTTCAGTGATTTTCCTCTCCTGTCTAAGTAGGGTGGGTATTACTTTAGGGTAAGGCTACTTCTTCTGGTTTTAATAGAACATCTTACATCATGCAGCTCTAACTCTCTCTCTCTCTGTCAGGTGGATGTGTATTGTTTTTTGTTCACTTGAACTCATGCTGAGTGCTAAAACTCTGACACACAGTAAGAGAGGCTATTTTAATTTCAGATTGAGTTGCATGTTTACCTATCAGCTGCTTTTAAACCTCTAAATCAATGCAAATTGATGGTAAACATCACCAATTATATGATAATATTTATGATATTTATTGATATTTATCTGTTAAATCTGCTTTAGGGCCATAATAGACATTGTAAGTGAAAGACTGAAGTGCACTATGTGCCCCCTGTAGTGTTATTCCGTAACTATTTTATTCCTATTTTAACCCTTTTGTTGCCAGATGAAGGTAGAGAGTATTAACAGCAGGTTTTGGGCTGGTATTAGAACTGAATTAGGGGCTGATTGGTAGTCATAGCTGTACGATCTGGTCAGTGATTATGAGGGTATGAATGTCCTGATATGGCTGACTTTAACTCTTTGTGTATAATATGAAGGCTAAAGCAGAGAGATACTATCACAGTAGTGGGTGGATTTTGGGTGGTTTGTGGAGCTGAGTTGCTGGCTGGTGAAATCACTGCTGAGTGCTGTGATATGTAAATCATGTCACTGGTATGATGTCACTTGGTATAAAATGAAGACCAGTGCACAGCTGCATAACACATGTTAAGCTGAACTGTCCCTTAAATTTACCCTATAAGTATTTCCTGAGGTGTATTCCAGTGTGCTGCACTAAAAACCCAGAGGCTATTACTTTAAGGGTTTCTAAACCGAATTTTGAGGGCAATTAAAGGTTGTTAACAGTCATGTAATAATCCAACATATGCCTTTATTAAAGAAGAGATTATATTTGGAGCTGTGAGAAGCTTTACTTTGCTCTGCTATACAGACTCATAAACACAGTAGCTGAACCTCGCTAAACTTTGCAGAAATGTGATTGACTGACATGCAGAACAGCCAATCACAGAGTGATTTTACGCACCAAGAAGAGGCAAAAGCAGAGTCAGTTAAACCACTAAAAACACGTGTGAATCAGTATATTTATTTACAGTGAGTGTATTAAAATATTTGTGACATATTTTAGTGTATTTTTTTGCCTACACTGGAAGATATTATGCAGTGTGTTTAAAACCCGTTAAGGCAGCTCTCAAACAGCGGTGTACAGTAAACGTTTATTTTTTCCCTTATGGTTCATACTTAAGGGAAAAACTTAAGATGTTTTATGCAACTGGGCTCACGTCTGCTGAATGTTCTAATATGTGGATCATGTCTGTAGTTTACACCGTTCCACTAACAGAGAAGCACTGGTCTCTTACTGCTTGTTCTCCTGCTGCCTCCTCTATTCTCTCTCGCTATCCCCAACCCAAACTATGTTCAAGTAGTGGTCCAATTCAAAGCATGTTTTTTAACTGATTAAAAGACTAATTATTTAAATAGACTGATATATTAATAATATTGAATACTGAATAATTACTTCACTTTCTATGCAATTCATTTTGGTCCTCTGACTATGAATCATATAGGAACCTCATTAGGCATTAACATTACCACCAGGTTTTCCTCCTACAAATAAGCTCACCAGACAAAAAAAATAGTTACCTAGTGTGCTTAAGGTGGTAGTAAAAAAATTCTTCTGCAGATGGCGCTGCATGAGGATGATGGGGCTATAAACACCTGTGGGGTGTGAGTGACAGGATCCATAGATTGAGAAGAGGTGCTACAGTGCAGTGAATGTCTAGTTCCATGTGTGGAAAACGGCTCCAAAGCAGATGTTAATGATTGGCTAAAAGGAGTGATTGCATTTGGCCGTGCCAAAGATCACAGTGTGAACGGATGTAGCTGAATCTGCAGGTGTATGGAAGCGTATGGTCATACGGGTCCATCACCAGTTGCTAAAATCCCAGTCTACAGGAAATTCTCCTCAGAACTGTGGCAGGGAAGGCATCTACCAAATCTGGCCCAACTGCTCCAATTACTTGATTCAAGAGTGGCTAAACGTTGATGTTGCCTACTTGTCCAGTCAAATTGGATCTGGTGTTCGTGTTCATGGAGGTATTATATGCTATTAGGTTTTTTTTTTATCTGGTGAGCTTATGTGTTCTTTTCAGACGCTGAATAAAACCTACAGGTGTAGATCATTTGTCCTCCTGGTTAGGAATGATGATTTAGTTTGAGATTCATTTTAAAAGCTTCACACTGTCATAACCGCCTTTAGATCATGTGGTCAGTGTAAGACACTGTGTAGTTCTAACAGAAGTTTAAAGATCCACCATTGATTCCTGAGTTCATGCACAAAATCAACATTTAGAAGCAGATCATTAAAATAGACGTCAGTATTTCAGAGTACTAACAGCAGAAACAACCAGTGACTGAGATGTGACTCACCTGATACAGTCAGTGTAACAGCATCACTGGTCTGTGAGTAACAGCATCTGTCTGTTGACTGTGTTCCTTTACAAGTATAAACTCCTCTATGAGACCAATCAGCCCTAAAGGTTGCATCTTCGTTTCTCCTTTGAGCATTACTGAAAGATCTATTATCCTTAAGCCACTGGTACTGCCAGCCAGCTCCACTTTCTATATCACATGAGATAGTGACTGTTTCTCCGATTAACACATGACCAGCTGGATGTACTTTCACTGTAGCTTTCGGTCTCGCTGTACAAACATGAAACACAATTAAGAAAGTTTTGACACATTCATGTGCGAGTTTAGAAAATAATGAAGGAAAAATGGAATAATTGATTCTGGAATTATGAATAATTACAAGTAATGCCTCCTCCACTCATTCTAAACTAAAAGAACACAGACATACCTGTAACCGTAATCATGGCTGGATCACTGAGCTGAGTGTAGTATTCTCCTCTGTATGCTGCACATTTCAAATCTGCTGTTCCTACATCAGACACTGTTACACTGATTGTGTTGGGGTTTTTATCTGCAGTGTCCTGAGGCTGTAATGACTGAGAGTTTTTGTACCAGAGAAAACTCCATCCAGCAGACTGTTCCACCTCACAGGTCAGAGTAACTGTGTCTCCAGTGTAGACAGAGCTCTGTGGATACACTGTCACAGTCGGTTTGGGTTTTTCTGTTGATGTGAAATGATGGAGATATCAGAGCTGCTTTTCAATTTTCAACACAGGCAGTAGTTCAGTCCTCTCTTATATACACAGTGTATACAGTTTATTATTATTATTTCCATATTAAATACTTGAATACAGGTTGTGAAGTAAAATACTGCATTACTGAATCTGTTTATTCCAGTGTGCAAAAAAAACCTATGATAATAATTAAACCATGACTCCCCTGTTACACTAACACCATCATCAACACAATCATAATCACTGTTCTGAGAGGTACTGATGATCCACACCACTTCACCAAACAGATCATCCGAATAAACATGCTCTGTAAACAGATGCTGGTTAACGTGTTAAGGCACAAAGCTCTGCATTATTTAACACAACACCTTCTCTACGTCTGTACTCTCTACGTCTGTAGTCTCTCCGTCTGTATTCTGCTGGTTCATTAGATTCAATACCTCACAGCTCAGAGTAACTTTCTCTCAACTGTAGAAATGAATCTGATACTCCACCATCACTGCTGGTTTGGGATGTACTTTCGAGCTGCTTCCTCTTAACAATTTTACCTTTTACCTTTTAAAAAGTAATACAGGCTATAAGAACATACTTTACTATCTGTTGTTATGTAATTCATTTTCTGTCCCTCAGTTCTAAATCACACAGACACCTCATAAGGTACTAATCTCACACACCATCCCCCACACAAAACACTTCTCATCCTAAAAGAAGCTGTTAAACCTACAGGTGAACATGGTGTAGATAATCTGTCCTCCTGGTTAGGGGTGATGATTCAGTTTGATATTCATTTTAATAGCTTTACATGGTCATAACTGTCTTTAGATCATGTGGTCAGTGTTTATGGAATGAAACGTTGATGATGTTATGGCTTGTAAGACACTGTGTTTTAGAACGTATATAGAATGATCTATAGTATGAACATGTAGAAGCAGATCATTAAAATACACGTCAGTATTTCAGAGTAATAACAGCAGAAACAACCTGTGACTGAGATATTACTCACCTGATACAGTCAGTGTAACAGCATCACTGGTCTGTGAGTACTGCGGCTCTCTCGACTGTGTGCCTTTACACATATAAACCCCTTCATGGGACCAATCAGCATTAGAAATGGTGTGTTTGTTCGACCCCTGAGTATCAATGAAAGCTGCATCCATAAACCACTGGTACCACCAGTCACCTTTACTTTTTATATCACATGTGAGAGTGACTGTCTCTCCGATGAACACATGATCAGCTGGTTGTACTCTCACTGTAGGCTTTGGTCTCTCTGTACAAACATGAGAAACAAGTAAGAAACCTTTGAGCCGAACATTCAGTCAGAAGAGTTTAGAAAATAACTCAATAATAAAGAAATAACTGAAAATGGAATTTTGAATAATGATGATAAATGGCTCCTCCACTCATCCTAAAGTCAAATTTGTAGCAATAAGAACACTGTCACGCGCCCATCAAGCCCCGCACGGGCTATACCGCCGGTGAACTCCACTTCTCAGATTTGTTACAACGTGACCGCTCACTCACAGCCGGCAGCCAATCGCAGAGCAGCTTCGCCAGAGTATTGATTATTTTCACCTGGTGCAAGCTCTTTAGAAGCTGTTCTGTTCAGCAACTCCTTGCGAAGTAACCTTTCTGTTTTTTCAGTACTTACCAAGCCTTATTATCTCTGTTTGGTTTTCGGATCCCTTGCTCTGTTTTTTGACTACGTCTCTGGTTTTGCCCTACATTTGTATTGTTTGCCGGTTCCTGATTTCCTGCCTGTTTTTGACTCAGCTCTTTTTTGTGCCCTTTTCTAATAAAACTTAAGCCTCTCTGCAAACCCTGACAAACACAGAAAATACAGACGTACCTGTAACTGTAATCTTGACTGGTTTGCTGATGTCTGTGTAGTATGTACCTCTTTGTGCGCCACATGTAAACCATGCTGTTTCTACATCAGACACTGTTACACTGATTGTGCTGGAGTCTTTATCTGCAGTGTAATGAGGCTGTAATAGCTGAGATCCTTTATACCAGAGAAAACTCCATCCAGTAGACTGTCCCACCTCACAGGTCAGAGTAACTGTGTCTCCAGTGTAGATAGAGCTCTGAGGATCCACACTCACAGTCGGTTTGGGTTTTTCTGTTGATGTGAAATGATGAAGAGATCAGAGCTTTTCATTTTACAACACAGTCAGTAGTTCAGTCCTCTCTTATATACTGAATATTATTAATTATTTATAAAATACTAGAACCACATTAAACTTTATAGAAAATATGAGTACTTTTTGGGAAAGGCCTTCTTTTTATCACATAATTGCTGACATTCTTCATTTTTATGATCAACCTATGCCAAGGAGTTTTAAGTTTCAAATGTGTCCTTTGTGCAACATGTCGGGACATTCATGCTTTGAAATGCTTGTGGTGAGGCTCAGGTTATTACTCTACAGCAGGGCAGCATTAAAATACATAGTAATTGTAAAAATATGAATAAATAGAAAATTTATTAAATAAACACAAAATACAGAAACAGGAGGGTTCTGTGTTGAAATTCTCTGATATATACAATATATAAGACAAGGATAATCTGAGACAGAGAGGATATATGTACTTTTACAGTGTCATAGTGCACTGGTATTGGTGAAACAATCACAGATTATTCAGGACCCTGATAGCAGTGGAGGCCATTAAAGTGTTAAGCATTTCAGTAATAACAGCAGAAAGAATCAGTGATTGACACGTTACTCACCTGATACAGTCAGTGTAACAGGATCACTGGTCTGTGAGTAGAGCTGCTCTGTTGACTGTGTTCCTTCACAGGTATAAGCACCTTTATGAGACTGATCAGCCTTAGAGATGTTGTACTCCTTCCCTGAAGCAGCACTGAGAGGTGTATTATCCTTATTCCACTGGTACTGCAAGTCACCTTCACCTTCTATATCACATGTGAGATTGACTGCCTCTCCGGTGAACACATGATCAGCTGGTTGTACTTTCACTGTAGGCTTTGGTCTCGCTGTACAAAGAACAAAAATATATACAGCTCTGGAAAAATTTAAGAGACCACCTCAGAAACCTCAGTTTCTCTAGTTTTACAGTTTCTGGGTTTGTGTTTGACCAAAAAGAGCAGGTCTGTTTTATTCTATACACTACTGGAAACATGTCTCCCAAATTCCAGATCAGATATTGTATTTAGATCTGTTTATTTAGAAAATCACTAATGACGCTTCCAGAAGCCTGTTTTGAACCATGCTCACGGTGCATTTCACCCCAGCCACCGCTCGCCAGTCTTTCTGTAGGTCACTTGAGGTCATCTTATGGTGGTTAAGGGACATTCGAATGAGGTGGCACTCATCACGGTCAGTAGAGAGTGGTTTTCGCCCTTTGCCAGTCTGTAGCTGTGTTGTCCTGTGTGTTTGCTGCTTGACTTTGCTCTTATGAACCAGACGCTCACTGTGTCTGCCAGTAAAGCTAGAACCGAACCTTCTGTTCCTCACTAAGAACCTGCTGTACATGTGGAGATGCTGATTTAAGAAACTGGAGTGGTCTCTAATTTATTTCCAGAGCTGTATATATTGCTTCAGACTCAAACTGCAGCTGCTAGCAGTGAATTGTGAGTGAGCAGTGCCAGTAGGGCATCATTTCTCAACTTCCTGAAGAAAAATCTGAAACAACATACAAGAGGGAGGAAAAGAGAAAGTCTCCTATTTTTTATACTGGGAAAGGTGAACCGAGTCAGTGAATGGAGGAAATAAACCTGTTAGTGAGCCCATAGTGAAATACCTTTCATGGGGACCAAAATCCCAGGCTGCACCTCTGCACCTTGTTACACAAACAGCCATCATCAGTGCTTTAACTGCTTTAAGAGGCAAGTCGCATGACACATTGGCCCGGTTTACACCTTGCAGCAACATGTGTTCATGCTGATTACATCATGTTAAGATTTCACCAGGTGTAAACATACCCAGGACGCACTGTGATCTCTCAAACCACATTCGGCAGTGGTAACAGTGTAAGTGTGTAACACATGTAAATGGAAAGCATTTAGACATGACTGGTTTATAAATGACCACCTGTGCTGTGACTGCAGCTTTGGGTTATGATAGTGACTCATTCTGCTTCCCTGCCTCACTCCTTACCTTTATACTCACACTGTACACTGTATACCTGTAGAACTGATTTAAAGTCCTGCAAAGAGATAATGATAAACAGATTTACCTGACATTGACATACCATCATCCGGTCCCTTATTCCTACTCGTATCTGTTGAGCCAGCTGGTGGCAATGAGTCATTGTTCGTTTGTCCACCATAAATAAATACAATCAGCCCTAAAGTTGGGACAGAAACAGAAATGAATATGAAATATTAACTGTTATAACAGACAGAATGAATTAGAACAATTACAGGGGTGCGGGTGATTACACATTCTGCTTGATTAACTACGTTTTAACAGCTAGTGGCTATCAGTGCTGGCAGTGTGGAACTTTCTCTGTCTATTAAAACTAAGCGTAAACTAGTTTTAGTGTCTCAAAGGCAGATTTTTAAGAGAGTCCTTATAATAATGAGAGCAGACACAGAAGCTAAACAGAGACACAAGTCACTGAATCCTCATCAAAAGAATATCAATGTGTGTGAATAAAACACCACACAACATGCTGTGATACGGCTGTAATATCCATGTGCAATCTGGGTTACTTCATAAACTCTGTTTGGAATAATACCCTGTGATATGTATTTATGACATTATCTCTTCATCATATGACTTTCGTTCTTCGTGTCTTGAGATTTTTTACAGTTCCATTATTTCAGTACACCTTTTAAATGTATACACAATTAACAAGTTCTCCTATGAGGTGTTTGTGATCCTATACAGAACCTTTATGAGAGATCATTTAGTTGTTGTGTCTGCAGACGCTTCACAGTAACAGTCTTGTCTGTTTTTTGACATCCTTCCTATGAATCTGTTTATTTCAGGTTACTGGACAACTTTTACTAGCCTCTGATTTGTTGCACCAGCTGTACAAAAGCTTAAATAAAGGCTAATGTTAATGTAAAGGTTTAGGTTTATCCAAATCATGCTAGCATGAGGTCTACACAAATGAAAACAGGGGGAACCACACAGACTCAACTCTTTATTAGACACATGCTGATGTGCAGGAGCTGTTATGTTAAAGCCTACACTGTACATTATACTGGGGGTAGGGGGGAATATAAGATTCAGCCTCGATATCAGACAGTAGCTGTAAACACTGCGCTTCCTTGAGGAGAGCTTGCAAATGGATATGCAAACAGACACACATATAAAATCACAATGTATTTGTGTATTTGTTTTCATTGTACCTTTTTTTAAATAAATAAGCACCCACTGTCCAGATAATTATGTGTTTACATGAATTTTTTTTCGGATTGACTGAGATTTTAGTACCGTTCATTATTGGATATGAACAAATAATTAGTTTCATCAGAATTTTGAAAATGTACAAATGTTTATAAATGGCAGTTCATTTAGCTGTTTATGTGTGTATTCATGTTACAAATGTTCTGCATGGTGTTTTCTTGTGCAGTAGATCTATTCACTAATACATATTTATTTCTTCAACACCAGTTCTTGTGTACAAATCATCATAGTGAATCAGTGTAACTAATTAGTATAACAGTATGTATATTCAGTCCTGCTTTAAATGTCTATTTTGATATTTTGTTCAAATATTGCTTTTGAAATATGTTTTTTCAACTGAGTTTGGTGGGACTAAATTTGGTACTGGTGACATTGGAATCGTCAAAATACCAATCAGAGTTAGCAACATGTCTATACCAGCTACTTACATTCCTTACATTCACATGCTGCTACTCTGAGTCCCAGACAGAGCTCCCAGCAAGCAGGTTATTTAAGCTTTGCTGAGTTTGTGAACAGTGCTT
Source organism: Semaprochilodus insignis (assembly GCA_034552555.1). Lineage (NCBI taxonomy): Eukaryota > Metazoa > Chordata > Actinopteri > Characiformes > Prochilodontidae > Semaprochilodus > Semaprochilodus insignis. The sequence goes on along the minus strand of CM067482.1, from coordinate 3,911,313 downwards.
GTAATGAGGGTTTATATAACTACACGCTGCTTCCTGCTTGCGCTAGGCACATGTTGCAGGATCGTACATCATTATGAGAATGCGACAGCTAGTGCGCAGCTGTAGGAATGAAGAGATATGTTAATTTACTGTTAAGTTGGTCACCGTCATCCACCTCAGTTTGTACCCAAACCCTTCACTACCTCTTCTTCTTTCCCACCCTGCTGATAAATTCACCAAATCCAAATTTCTTTGGGATATTCAATTTGTGTTCAATTGTGACGAATGCTGTGTGGAACCTTATGGCTAGCATTGAGCCATAAATATTAGTAATCAATTTATTGTTTTTATTTTATGTTTTAAATGTGTCTTATTCTGAGCCTGTAGTTCCCTTTGCATCCCTTTTGTCAAGTCATGACACAAGACGTTCTTGTTTTATTTTAGCATAGCTAAATAAAGCATGCCGTGAAAACTAGACAAATAAAATATACAAATCATGGAATAAGTCTATTACACTACAAAACATTCTCATAGAGAACAACCATGAACAGTTATCTCACAACAGAAATATGACTTGTACAATTCACTGACATTTCTGAGCAGTTAAACTTGTAAACAATTAGCTTACTGAACATTTACTAAACTGTATGTAGGCTATACCATAGAACTCCGCTAGCATATTAGCTTCTTTACAAACAAGAGCATAACATAAGAACAAGCTAAAACACTAGCCTACCTCATTGGCTGCATTAACACAACTAACACGCTAACATGCAGCTTTACTTAAACTCAATTTTCTGCAGCTGTAACGTGTGTCTACCTCTCGTCTGCAAAGCGCGCCGCTCCAATAACAAACCGCCCTGCCCCCCAAGACACAAGCATAGATTCCCCTAAAGGAACATTGAAGAAGGTCTCTTAAACCTGCCCCCCTTATTTATATGAGCTACCAAAACAGAGAAATAACTTATCAAAATGTAAATTACCCTACTTTTATGTTTAAAAATTAACTTAACACTTAACTGAACAGCTGTCTCTGAAGGCAGCTACAGAGCCCCATCAAGGACATGGTCTAATGCAGTTTCAATTATTTTTGCAAATATAAAAGCAAATACTTTGTAGTCATTGTTTAAAGACAATTGATGATCGATTAATAGGTGGTTTTTGAGGTTTGGGGAATAAGGTAATAATACCTTATTTAAGTCATAACACAAATTAGAGCAATGGTTACTATTACCTTGTTAATGTTTCATTTTTTTTTATTGCCTATTTTCCATTATGCTTTTCCAAATGAAAAATAATATATTTTAAAACGTTTTTCCTCAGACACCATGAAATTTAAACTTACACCATGAAAATTCTCACTTATGATATTCCGTGCTGCATGCCCGCTCCACTGCATT
>CM067482.1:3869401-3909434 GCA_034552555.1 Semaprochilodus insignis | reverse complement strand
CTCAAGGTTGTGTTTTGTCCCCAAGGCTCTTTTCTCTGTATACAAACGACTGTACCTCCGTGGACCCCTCCATCAAAATCATGAAGTTTGCAGATGATACAACAGTCACTGGTCTCATCCGGGACGATGACGAGTCTGCCTACAGACGGACGGTTGATCAGGTAGTCCTCTGGAGCAACAAAAACAACCTGGAGCGGAACACAGCAAAAACAGTGGAGATAACAGTGGACTTCAGGAGAAGCCCCCCCGGCCCTTCCAGCACTCACTATCCTGGACAGAACTGTGATGGCTGTGGAGTCTCACAGGTTCCTGGGTACGACAATCACCAAGGTCCTGAAGTGGGACTGCAACATCAGCTCCATCATCAAGAAAGCCCAACAAAGGATGTACTTCCTGCGTCAGCTGAGTAAGTTTAAAGTCCCAGGAGCTGATGGTACAGTTCTACACTGCCACCATAGAATCTGTTATCACCTCGTCCATCACAGTGTGGGGCAGCTCCGCCACCAAACAGGACACCCACAGACTGCAGCGCATCATCAGATCTGCAGAGAAGATCACTGGAGTCAAACTACCCACTCTGATGGATCTGCACACTTCCAGAACCAGGGAGTCACTGACTCATCACACCCTGGCCATCACCTGTTCCAGCGTCTTCCCTCAGGCCGGCGCTTTAGCTAGATGTGGATCAAGACAACCAGGCTACAGAGGAGCTTCTTCCCACATGCCATCACTCTCATGAACAGCTGAACATTACATTGTACGCTACCCTCCACTTTTGGGACACTCTTCTCACTTCCTGTTCTGCTGTACTGAACTTTTCATTTATCTTATTTATCTGTTTATAAAAAGTATCACACACCACTCCATACGCTGTACTGACTGTCTCAGTCTGGTGTTTCTTCTAGTACTGCACTTTTTAAGCCCTAATCTGCCTCTACATCCAGTCTGCTGCACTCTGCACTTTAATATACATATACAGCTACACATAGTGTAAGGTTTACAGGTTTGTAAGGTATTGTGTGTATGTGTGTGTGTGTGTGTGTGTGTGTGTGTATGTGTTAGGATGTGTGTGTGTGTGTGTGTGTGTGTGTGTACTGTGTGTTATGTTGTTACTCTCTGTGCACTGTGAGCTACTGTAAACAAAGACAAATTCCTTGTATGTGTAAACATACTTGGCAAATAAAGCTTAATTCTGATTCTGATTCTGAGGCTAGTATTTTAGCTTGTTCTTATGTTATGCTCTTGTTTGTAAAGAAGCTAATATGCTAGTGGAGTTCTATGCTGTAGCCTACATACAGTTCAGCAAATGTTCAGTAAGCTAATTGTTTACAAGTTTAACTGCTCAGAACTGTCAGTGAATTGTACAAGTCATATTTCTGCTGTGAGATATCTGTTCATGGTTGTTCTCTATGAGAAGGTTTTGCATTGTAACAGACTTATTTCATGATTTGTATATTTTATTTGTCTAGTTCTCACGGCATGCTCAACGGCATGGCTATGCAAAAATAAAATACCCGTAACAAAAAATGCCTTGTGTCGTTACTTGACCAAAGGGAAGCAAAGGGAACTACAGGTTCAATCAGAATAAGACACATTTAAAACATGATTAGGATAAATTTGTAATATTTATTTGTAAAATTTGTCACTAGCTGTCGCATTCTCATAATGATGTACGATCCTGCAACATGTGCCTAGCGCAAGCAGGAAGCAGAGTTTAGTTATATAAACCTTCATTACAAGCACTGCTCACAAACTCAGAAAAGCTTAAATAACCTGCTTGCTGGGAGCTCTGTCTGGGACTCAGAGTAGCAGCATGTAAGGAATGTAAGTAGCTGGCTGCCATGCCTCTGGATCTCCCTGATACCACTGATCTCCCGGACCCCATTCCCCAGAGTGCACTACCTGATAACGTTACACCTCAGTCACCCAATCAGTCACGGTCTAGGTCACCTGAGTTTCGATTAGCGTCACCTGTCTTCATTTACACGCACCTGTATTTATACCCCTCTCTCTCACACACACAAACGTTGCAAAGTTTTGCCAAACACTGTTTGCAATTCCGAGCGTTGTCCCTGTGACCTTCCTATCTATATTTCCGGTTCTGACTTCCCTTTGTCTCTGGTTTTTCTCTCTTGATTCTCCCTTGGCTTTTGTTTGCTCTATTCTCCCTGGTTCTGACCATCCTTTTGTGTTCTGACTATTCTCTTGGATTTCCCTTCAAATTCAGTTGCTGGCTTGTTTGATCTCCTGGCTTTGACCCCTGCTTGTCTCTTATTCTGGACCCGGCATTACCCTGTGTATATGTGTGCTTGTTATTTTCTGTTGTGCTCGGCTACCTGTATGTTAAATAAAACCCCTCTGACTTTTAGCTCTGCTTGTGTTGTGCCTGACACTGGCATAGACATGTTTCTAACTCTGATTGGTATTTTGCCAATTGTGATGTCACCAGTACTAAATTTAGTCCCACCAAACCCTCAAAACATATTTCAAAAGCAATATTTTAACAAAATATCAAAATAGATATTTCATGCAGGACTGCAGCACTAATTTGGTGGACTATACATACTGTTATACTAATTAGTTACACTGATTCACTATGAAGAACTGGTGTTGAAGAAATAAATATGTATTAGTGAATAGATATACTGCACAAGAAAACACCATGCAGAAAATTTGTAAGATGAATACACACGTAAACAACTACACGAACTTCCATTTATAAACATTTGTACATTTTCAAAATTCTGATGAAACTAATTATTTGTTCATATGCAGTAATGAACGGTACTAAAATTTCAGTCAGTCTGAAATAATTCAGTGTAAACACATAATTATCTGGACAGTGGGTGCTTATTTATTTAAAAATGGTAGAATGAAAACAAATACACAAATACTTTGTGATTTTATGTGTGTATCTATTTCCAAGCTCTCCTCAAGGAAGTGCAGTGTTTACAGCTACTGACAAATATCATGGCTGAATCTTATGTTCCCCCCTACCCCCAGTATAATGTACGATGTAGGCTTTAACATCACAGCTCCTGCACATCAGCATGTGTCTAACAAAGAGTTGAGTCTGTGTGGTTCACCCCATTTTCACTTGTGTAAACCTCATGCTAGCATGATTTGGATAAACCTAAACCTTTACATTAGCCTTTAATAAAGCTTTTGTACAGCTGGTGCAATAAATCAGAAGCTAGTAAAAGTTGTCCAGTAAGCTGAAATATACAGGTTCATAGGAAGGGTGTCAAAACACAGGCATAACTGTTACTGTGAAGCATCTGCAGACACAACAACTAAATATTCTCTCGTAAAGGTTCTGTATAGAATCACAAACACCTCATAGGAGAACTTGTTAATTGTGTATACATTTAAAATGTGTACTGAAATAATGGAACTGTAAAAAATCTGAAGACACAAAAAAGAACGGAAGTTAAATGATGAAGAGATAATGTCATAAATACATATCACAGGGTATTATTCCAAACAGAGTTTATGAAATGACCCAGACTGCACATGGATATTACAGCCGTATCACAGCATGTTGTGTGTTGTGTTTTATTCACATACATATATATATATTCTTCTGATGAGGATTCAGTAAATTGTGTCTCTGTTTAGCTTCTGTGTCTGCTGTCATTATTATAAGGACTCTCTTAAAAATCTGCCTTTGAGACACTAAAACTAGTTTACACTTAGTTTTAATGGACAGAGAAAGTTACACACTGCCAGCACTGACAACCACTAGCTGTTAAAACATAGTAAATCGAGCAGAATGTGTAATCACCCGCACCCCTGTAGTTATTCTCATTCATTCTGTCTGTTATAACAGTTAATATTTCATATTCATTTCTGTTTCTGTCCCAACTTTAGGGCTGATTGTATTTATTTATGGTGGACAAACAAACAATGACTCACAGAAAGATGACCCACAAGATACACCTGGGAATAATGGAGCGGATACTGATGGTAAGTCTGAGTCAGGTAAGTCTGTTTATCATTATCTCTTTGCAGGACATTGGTTAGATCAGTTCTACAGGTATACAGTGTACAGTATGAGTATAAAATAAAGTATGGAGTGAGGCAGGGAAGCAGAATGAATCATAAACTAAAGCTGCAGTCACAGCACAGGTGGTCATTTATAAATCAGTCATGTCTAAATACTTTTCATTTACATGTTACACAGTTACACTGTTACCGCTGCCGAATGTGGTTTGAGAGATCACAGTGCGTTCTGGGGGTGTTTACACCTGAATTTTCATACAGTTAAGTGAAATTCTAACATGATGTAATCATCATGAACACATGTTGCTGCAAGGTGTAAACAGGGCCAATGTGTCATGTGACCTGCCTCTTAAAGCACTGATGATGGCTGTTTGTGTAACAAGGTGCAGAGGTGCAGCCTGGGATTTTGGTCCCCATGAGAGATCATTAAAAGTATTTCACTATGGGCTCAGATCGCAGGTGTAATTCCTTCACTCACTGACTCAGTTCATCTTTCCCAGGGAAAAAATTGGAGACTTTCTCTTTCCCTCCCTCTTGTCTGTTGTTTCAGATTTTTCTTTAGGAAGTTGAGACATGGTGCCCTACTGGCACTGCTCACTTACAGTTCACTGCTAGCAGCTGCAGTTTGAGTCTGAAACAATATATATATATTTTGTTCTTTGTACAGCGAGTCCAAAGACTACAGTGAAAATACAACCAGCTAATGGGATAGTCCGTGATCCTGTTACACCGACTGTATCAGGTGAGTAACGTGTCACAGATTGTTCCTGCTGTTATTACTGAAATGCTGAACACTTCAATGGCCCCCACTGCTAAACAAATGTTCTGCGTGAGTGTGAACACATCCTCTACAGAGAACACACTTCTACACATTTCAGTACACAGTTACAGTTTATATGCTGAATTTCACATACTGGAAAAAATAACCATACACCATAGCCCATACAGAAAGTTACAAGACATTTTATTTCTTTATTTTATTTTCAGTATGTTAGATCAGCAATCAATCAATACATAAACAACCAATAATTAATAATATATAAATAAACAAATAGTGCAATATTTTTATTTTTATGTTTTTAGAAAAAATACACATCCAGGCTTGTTTGCTTTGGAAAACATGTTATTTTTTCTACTTAGAAAATCAGCAACACAAATTGACCAAGAATGTTCAAACATCTTTTTGTGAGACTGTTGCAAGAATAAGAAATTGATTATTCAACCTATTTGTAGTTGTTATTAGTTATTATAACTTGTAGTTGCTTTGTAATTGATGTGTTGATTTTATGAAGGTAATTTTCCTTTGAAAAGACTATTTCAAAGAAATGAGGTTTTGTTTAATTCTGTGCATGAATTTGTGTAAATATAGCTATAAGTTGTGTGTTTGATGTAATTCCCCACGAGAGTATTGACTGCCGCTTAGTTTGACTGCCGCTTCTCCCCATGTCCCGCTTGTCTTGTGTGGTGTTTTTGACTGTTTTTTGGAACCTTTTGGGGAACAAGGCTCTAACCCCCGGCTACTCTGACGAGGTTGAAGTTGGCTCATTTGCCAGTTTCTTATTCGCGTTTCCTGTTCCACCTTAAATGGTGCAGCAGTTACATTCTATCGCCTGAGATAAGATTTAACAATCTTTTTAATAAGATCAGGAGTAAATCCCCTGAATAAAAAGGAGAAAAATACACAGTGACAGTCAAAGCTTAAAATATGTACAGAGTCAAAGTTTTACAAAGATATGTCCTCGATCCACGCATGCTTAGATTTAAAGCACAGATTTAAAATTAAGAAGAAAAAAATAATAACTAGATAGTGAGGGCATATTGTAATTTTGTCAAATTTCATTTATCACTTATTCATTTAGGACTTCTGATCATGAAAACGTCTCAAAAATGTGACAGTCAGGTTTCAGTCAATAACTAACAGACTATCGAATTCCTGAAGAAGGAGAATTTTTACTGCAGAATTTTTTATTATCCTCCTGTGAACATGGCATGTGTGACGATAGAAGGTATAGGACACACTGTACTTTTGTGGTATTTCAAAAGACTTTATCTCCTGCTCCTCAAAACATCTAAAAAATCTGACAGTCAGGTTTCGGTCAATAAATAACTGACTATCAAATTCTCAGAAGAAGAAGAAGAAGAAGAATTTTTACTGTAATTTTTTTTTTTGATAATTCTTTTGTAACTTTTTGTAATTCATTCTTTGAACATGGCATGGTAGATAATAGAATGTGTTGCTTTCATAAATTCTCCATATTCTCAAAACTTCTCAAAAATCTCATAGTCAAGTTAAACACATAATACAACCAGTTATTAAAATTCTGAAGAAGTGAACATTTCACTGTTGATGCACTTTTCTGGTTTACTCATCATCTTCTGAAAATGAAAATATTTTTGTCAGTTTCAAGGAATAGGATCTCTAAAACCCGAAGAAAAAACTTTTGGGCAAGACAAACATACTTGTTTTCTGATGTTATTTTGATTTCATTGGGATTAACTAAATGCCATATCACCTGCACTTCTAAACATCTAATACAGTAAAGTTAAACTGACTTGTACATAGCAAGTCCTAGAATGGGTAAGTCCTCTCCTTGTGTTGCTGCTGGAAATCTGTTGTTTTTGTGAAGCTAGCAGAGGTCACTTACTTCTGTGTAGATTGCCCGATACATCTGACTTTCTGTGATCAATAATGTCCATGGTAATCTTTAAAAGAAAGGGTGTACCCTGGTGATCTACTTTATTTTTCCACTGTGAGCCTTTAACTTCTGGCCTTCCACATCTTCTTCTGGCATAGTATCTTTATTGCCATATAATAGCTCTTCTAAGGGGTGAACTTTAATTTAATACATCTAATAAATAGTATTTTGTTGTCTATAGAAGCTCCATTAAAATATAACAAATTTAAAACACTACAATAGACTGTAAATATCCTGAATAATATTTAATTGTAGTACTTATGTAGTGATCTTGTCATCATGGCATGTCAGGCTATTTCACATAGACTAATTCTAGCATATATAATGCTCGAAATGTCTCAAGAATCTGTTGTTCAGGTTTCACAAGTTTTACACGTTTTACCAGGCACGTGCACAGACATTTTTGGGGGCAGGTGCTCAAGCCAAAAAAAGGGCACCCATCGCCAAAATCACCTTAATAAAATTTAAAAAAGAAAACACAGTAGGATATTTAACTTATATATTTATTTTTGTAAATACAATCAATACACATCTAATCAAATAACTAAAATTATCATATTGCATAAATAAATGAAAAACAGGCAAAAACAAGGCCATATTGTGCACGCTTTTTAATAACCAAACAAGATATTAAATAATCATCAAAAAATATTCTAACTTAAAACTTACCAAAACTCTGCTCTGAATAAATTAAATAAAATTAAAGCATTTAATATACTCTATATAACACAACTATGTACTAAGGCGGCTTTCTACTGAGGTGAAGGGAGCAGGATTGTTCAAGGACAACAAGGACAGACTTTGGGTCCAAGATGGCGGCGCGAGCTGTAGCTCGCAGCGGCCGCTCCGGATAAAAAGGTGCTTTTTGTTTATCTATGAGTGTCTTTTTTTTCAACTTCTTTGGAACATTGACATAAGAACAACCGGTGTCCATGTATACGACCGTCAGACACTGCTACACAACCGGAATCAACCAAATAACACCATAAACGATGAGCTACGGGAGACGCTACGCGGTTTCGGTCTGCTATGGCAACCAGCCCCCCAGATCGCGGCTTCGCCTGTAGCCGGCAGCCGAAAGAGGGGGCACCGGAAGCGTGCGCGAGACTACAGAAGCGCGGCAAGCGGGCTGGAGTTCGCGCTAGGCTAACAACAAAGCCAACTCGGCCGGCTCTCCCGTCCATCCTGCTCTCAAATGTCTGCTCCCTGGAGAATAAACTGGACTGCATCCGACTTCAGAGAACTACACGAAGAGAATCTAGAGACTGCTGCGTCTTTGTCTTCATGGAGACGTGGCTGAGCGACAGAGTTCCCGACGCCGCCATTCAACTGGACGGGCTAGCTTCGTTTCGTGCCGACAGAAACTCAGCCCTGTGCGGTAAGACTCGTGGTGGAGGACTGTGTGTTTACATCAACACAGAATGGTGCAAGAACTCTGTACTAGTCTCTAGTTACTGCTCACCTCTAGTGGAGTTTATGATCGTCAGATGTAGACCTTTTTATCTACCGAGGGAATTCACCACAGTACTGATAATCGGTGTTTACATTCCACCCGGCGCTAACGCTAAAGATGCGCTCTGTGAGCTGTACAGCGCTATCAGCGGATTGCAAAACACACACCCTGATGGACTGTTTATTGTTGCTGGAGATTTCAACCATGTGAATCTCAAGTCAGTTCTCCCTAAATTCCACCAACATGTGAACTTTGCTACGAGAGGAGCGAACACGCTGGACCTTGTTTACACAAACATTCCCAGCGCGTACCGGGCAGAGCCCCGCCCCCACCTCGGATACTCGGATCACATCTCTGTTATGCTAATTCCAGCATACAGACCGCTCATCAGACGATCAAAACCGGTTCTGAAGCAGGTGAGAATCTGGCCATCAGGAGCCATCTCTGCTCTTCAGGACTGTTTTGAGCACACTGACTGGCAAATGTTTAGGGAGGCTGCAACCTACAGCAACACCACAGACTTGGAGGAGTACACTTCATCTGTGACCAGCTACATCGGCAAGTGCATAGAGGATGTGACTGTCTCCAAGACCATCACCACACGTCCCAAGCAGAAGCCGTGGATGACTGCAGAGGTGCGTGCTCTGCTGAAAGCTAGAGACTCTGCCTTCAAAGCAGGAGACAAGGCGGCCCAAGGAAAGCAAGGGCCAAACTGTCCCGGGCCATCAGAGAGGCAAAGCACGCACACGGTCAGAGCATCCACAGCTACTTCAGAGACAGCGGTGACACACAGCGCATGTGGCAGGGCATCCAGGCCATCACTAACTACAGGACAACACCACCTGCCTGTGACAGTGATGCCTCCCTTCCAGATGCGCTGAACGACTTCTACACTCGGTTCGAGACACAGAACACAGTGGCAGCAAGGAAGACCACCCCTCCTCCCGACAACCAGGTGTTGTGCCTTACAGCAGCTGACGTGAGGAAAACTCTACACAGAGTTAACCCATGGAAAGCTGCTGGACCAGACAACATTCCTGGTAGAGTGCTCAGGGAATGTGCAGACCAGCTAACAGATGTCTGCACTGACATCTTCAACATCTCCCTGAGCTGTGCCACTGTCCCAACTTGTCTTAAGGCAACCACCATCATACCTGTGCCGAAGAAGTCTTCAGTGTCCTGCCTCAATGACTACCGTCCCGTTGCACTCACACCCATCATCATTAAGTGCTTCGAGAGGCTTGTCATGAGGCACATCAAGACCCTGCTGCCTCCTTCATTAGACCCTCTGCAGTTTGCGTACCGTCCCAACCGCTCAACGGACGACGCCATATCCACCACCCTTCACCTGGCGCTCATCCACCTGGACAATAGGGACACTTATGTTCGAATGCTGTTCATAGACTTTAGTTCAGCATTCAACACAATCATTCCCCAGCACCTGATCGGAAAGCTGAACCTACTGGGCATGAACACTTCTCTCTGTAACTGGATCCTGGACTTCCTGACTGGGAGACCCCAGTCAGTCCGGACTGGACGAAACACCTCCAGCACCACCACGCTGAGCACTGGGGCCCCCCAAGGCTGTGTGCTCAGTCCTTTGTTGTTCACCTTGCTGACTCACGACTGTGCAGCAATGCACAGCTTGAACCACATCATCAAGTTTGTGGATGATACGACGGTAGTGGGTCTCATCAGCAAGAATGATGAGTCAGCATACAGAGAGGAAGTGCAACGGTTAACGGACTGGTGTAGAACCAACAACCTGTCTCTGAACATAGACAAAACGAAAGAGATGGTTGTTGACTTCAGAAGGACAAGGTGTGACCACCCTCCACTACACATCGACGGCTCCACTGTGGAGATCGTCAAGAGCACCAAGTTCCTTGGAGCTCACCTGGCAGAGGATCTCACCTGGTCCCTCAACACCAGCACCATAACCAAGAAAGCCCAGCAGCGCCTCTACTTCCTGCGAAAGCTGAGGAAGGCAAATCTCCCACCTCCCATCCTCACCACATTTTACAGAGGAACCATCGAGAGCATCCTGAGCAGCTGCATCACTGCCTGGTTTGGGAACTGCACTGTATCGGATCGCAAGTCCCTGCAGCGAGTAGTGAGGACAGCTGAGAAGATCATCGGTATCTCTCTCCCCCCCATCACAGACATTTACACTACACGCTGCATCCGCAAAGCAAACAGCTTTGTGGATGACCACACACACCCCTCACACACACTCTTCACCCTCCTACCGTCTGGAAAGAGGTACAGAAGCATCCGGGCCCTCACATCCAGACTGTGCAACAGCTTCTTTCCCCAAGCCATCAGACTCCTTAACAACCAGAGTTGTTGAATCTGGTCTGAATAATTGCACACATTTCAGACTGGACTGAACGCACACACACAATCTCATCCTTTAAATCTGTCTACACATAAACTTAAGGAGTAAAATGTCTACACTTATACCAAAAATGGACATAACTGCACTTTATTGCTCCCTCCCTGTATTTATTGTTTGCTGTTTTGTATATTGTAAATTGTCTTGTAAATCTATTGTATTTATTGTTCTATGTAGCACCTTGGTCCTGGAGGAATGCTGTTTCGTTTCACTGTGTACTGTGCACCACTGTATATGGTTGAAATGACAATAAAAAACTACTTGACTTGACTTGAAGTAGCATGTATATCAAGTAGTAGATGCTTCACAGGAGCATCCTTCTCGGTGCCAGCTCTTGGAAGATTTTTATGACTTCACTGTCGTTTATTTGTATGCCTTGGTTAACGGCAAGCAGGATTAGGTCAGAGATTCTGTCTTCCCCACAGAGACACCTGAGCCTGTTCTTTATGATTTTCAGTTTCCTCTTTCATCTTTCCACTGAAGCTGTTGTCACCGGCAGTGTTGCGTAGATTTTTACCATCTTCACAAATGTTGGAAAGATGAGCTGGCCAGTGTTTTCCTCCACAATGGCAAAGATTTCTTGCAGGTTCTTCAATGGAAAGTTGGAATGGAACACCTTTAGTTCTGTCTTCAGCTGGCCCTCATTTTCCTCATAGAAATCGCAAAGAACATGGAGTGCTTCCTCTGCCTCTGGATTTGGGGTGCTTGTCCAGTTGGCACATGCTGTTAGAGAGTGGAAGGGCCGTATGATTGTGCCAATTGGACTTCCAATGATGCTCCCCTGGAATCTCCTGTTGAGTTCTGCAGTCAAGGTATCAATAAATGTATAGCAGAGTCAAACTCATCCCTTACTTGTGATGCTGTTATGCTGTGTTGGAAACGCACTGGCACTTTCCGTTTCTTTTCCTGACCAGGCACTACAGTAGGTAAAGGAATGTTGAGAGTCTCAGCCTTCTTTGACGCACCTTGAAATATCTCAGCAAACTTCTCCTCAGACCTCAATGCTTGTATTGTGTGAGGTACACCATCAATTAGCTTGTAGGCTGTGGAGTGGTCCAGGCTTTCTTCTTGCAGAGAGTTTGATGCAAGAGCAGTGACTTGGAATGCTGGGGTGGTGATTTCCATGCAGAGGATGAATGAGAAGTTAATTGCATTTCTGTACATTTTTGCATCCCCTAGGGCCAGGTCAGGTGGATCTCCTTCACAGATATCATCAAGGAGCATCATTATAGCTTTCAGATTCCTCTGAAGGGCCTTCAGTGCTTGTTCCCTGTAAGCCCAACGGGTATCTGACAGCCTCTTAAGTTCCACAATGTGTCCTTCTGCATTCAGTGACTGCTGCAATCGAACTAAAGCAGCATGGCGCTTTGGGGAGCTGCTGCAAAAGGCATACAGCTTCTTCACGAGGTTGAAGAAGGTTACAAAGTGCTTATTTGGTTTTTAGGCTTCCACCAGGACCAAATTCAGGTAGTGTGCTTTGCAGTGCACATAGAAGGCCTTCTCATTGAGTGTGCATATTCTGGCTTGAAGACCTTTGTACATGCCACTCATGTTGGCTGCTCCATCGTAGCCCTGGCCACACATATCTTTCAGCTCCAGACCATCCTTCTGTAGAAGGGAGACTACAGTATTCTCCAGCTCCTGGCCTGTTGTTGCATCAATGTTGCAAACTTCAATAAATCTCTCCTTTATATGCTTTTGATGTAGATATCGCACTACTTGGTGGTCTCATCCCAGAGAATAGAGTACATTTCAGCTTCTTGGATTTCTTTCTTTCTTCTTCACTCTTTCAATATTTTCTGTATGGATCTTCAGCACATTGTCATAGCGGGAAAATAGATTCACGAGTTCCAGAAAGTCACGGTTGTTACTTGAATTACTCTCATAATCACCTCGGAATGCTAGTCCCCGCCTTGCGAAATACACTGTGGGATCTATTAACCTGGTCAGTATCTCTCTGTTTGTCTGCCTAGCGAAAAGGCAAAAGGAAAAACTAGTGAACTTATTTGTAAAAGTCTAATTTGTAAAACAGTAAAACTGTCTTTAAATTCTCTCTCTGTCTGCTGCAGTTTGTCCCCCTCCCCCTTTATTAAACATGACAAACGTCAGTAAACAGCTGGACAAGGCTTTGAAATCACGTATTTCATGACTCATGAGTAAAAAAAGTGTAGACTATGCGTTATGCATGGATGCTCTTTGTATGAAAAGGCAAGCATTTTCAGCAGGTGTGACGCCTAAATGCGGCCAGTAGCCACGTAACATTTTCAGCGGCGCTATAATGTGTTGTGGTTAATTTTGCACCAAACAACGTAAGCAATTGCACAACATTACCTTTCTGTCTGATGCTACGAGCCAGAGGAGAAGTGTGTAGCAGCGGTTCGGCCTGGCCCTCAGCACTGCACGAGTGCTAACCGGAGGAGGAGGACAGAGGGGCAAGGCGGGAGCTTGGGCGCAGCGGATCAGATTAAGGCAGAATTCTCACAAGAACTCAAATAAATGCCCGTCAGATATCAAAACACTTTTGGGGGGAATTTATGACAGAGAGGGTAATTTTTACTATTTAAATATTGATGAATGAAGAAAAAAATTAGGCTCCAGCAGAAAGGACACTTTTCTCATCTAGGGCAAAAGGGCAGGTGCTTGATCACCACTAGGGGTCTATCTGTGCACGTGCCTGCATTTTACACAAATTCAGCATTCCACATGGCGTGTTAGGATATGTGTAGACAACTTTTCTACACATGATTATTATAAGGGTTATTTCCATTTTATATATTTTAATTAAGAATTATTCCTGGGCTCTCTACCTGTTGTTATTATTAAAGAACTTAACTTTTAACTTTATACAGTGACTACTTTCACCTTTGTATTATAATTCTGTATCATTGAATAATAGCACACATGTAATATAATCATGTAATGTGTATAGAAATTATGTTCTGGAATTATCATCAGCAGACCGTCACATCCTGTCTGGTCTAGCCCCTGTTTTTCTCCATTTTCTCTGGTTTTCTGTTTGTCTTGTCACTTCCACGTGCCCTTTTCCATGTGCTTCTGTTTGTTTTGGTCTTTGGCTCCTCCTGTCTCCGCCCCCTTGTCAGTCCCCCCACATGTCCCTAGTTTGTAGCTCTGCCCTTCCCAGGTGTTTCTTGTTAGTGTTTGTTCTCTTATACTCCCTGTAGTCCCGTGTTTTTTGCTTTGTGTGTTGTCTCCCTGCCGGTCGTTTGTCCTCATGTCAGTTTTTGTAACTTGGTTCTGTGTTTCTTAGTGTTTTTTGCTTCTTTTGTTTTTTTTTTTTGTTTTTTTTTGTTTTGTCATTTGTTCTGTTTGTTCTGAATTAAATCCTTGCGCCTATATCCTGCCTCCTCGTCCTGTCCCCACGTGACAGACAATTCAAAATGACAGTTATTGTCCTGCCTGCACACGTGATGTTCAATTTCTTTCACTTAAAATATCAACAACGTATATGGCCAAAGGTGCCCAAACTTTTGCACATAACTGTGCAGGAATAATCGCTTTAAACATGGATGCTATTGTTTTAGAGTTCTTGATTGGTGTCTTCATGTTTATTGATGTTCATACAGGACATATGTGGTCCATAGGTTTTTGAGGACAGGAAAAAAAAAATCTGTCAACTTGATCAGATGAACATTATCAGATGAACTGGGCAGATTTATTTTTTTTTAACATGTACAATTAGAAATACCATATTATGAGGCCATATAAAGAGAATTAGCACTAGCAAAACAAACAAAAAAAAAATACACACTACATTATGGTTTTATAGATGTGAGAGTATTTACTTTTTTAGTATTTACATTTCCAAATGATTCTAATACCTAGTTCAGATAATTAATCTAAAATTAAATCACAGAAATCAGAAAGCAGCAGGTTGTTAGGGACCAAACTTACATTTTTAATGTATTCTTGTAATCAGATCCTGTGGTCATGTAAAAGATGTTAATCTGTTTCAGAAGAGTCAAATTATTGACATGCATCAAGCAGAGAAAACATCTAAGGAGATGCTGAAACTACTAAAATCGGGTTAAGAACTGTCCAACGCATTATTACAAAGTGGAAGGACAGTGGGGAAACATCATCTTCGAGGAAGGAATGTGGTTGGAAAAAAATCTTGAATGATGGTGATCGGCGATCACTTAAACGTTTGATTAAATCAAAATGTAGAAAAACAACAGTAGAACTCAGGGATCTGTTTAATAGTGAAAGTAAGAGCATTTCCACACGCACAATGCGAAGGGAACTCAAGGGATTGGGACTAAACAACCGTGTAGCCTTTCGAAAACCGCTTGTCAGTGAGGCTAAAAACTGCTTCAGTTTGCTAGGGAGCATAAAGATTGGACTCTGGAGCAATGGAAGAAGGTCATGTGGTCTGATGAGTCCAGATTTACCCTGTTCCAGAGTGATGGGCGCATCAGGGTAAGAAAAGAGACGGCTGAAGTGATGCACCCATCATGCCTAGTGTCTACCGTACAAGCCTGCGGGGGCAGTGCTATGATCTGGGGTTGCTGCAGTTGGTCAGGTCTAGGTTCAGCAAACGTTATGTGCCCAAAAAATGAGGTCAGCTGACTACCTGAATATCCTGAACGACCTGGTTATTCCATCAGTGGATTTATTCTTCCCTGATGGCACAGACATATTCCAAGATGACAGTGCCAAGATTCGTCAGGCTCAAATTGTGAAAGAGTGGTTCAGAGAGCATGAGCCATCATTTTCACACATGGATTAGCCACCACAGAGTCCAGACCTGAACCCCATTGAGAATCTTTGGAATGTGCTGGAGAAGACTGCAGTGGTCCAAATCTCCCGTCATCAATACATGATCTTGGGGGAAAAATTAATTAATAAATGTTTCACGTTTACAGTAGATGGAATAATAAATCCTTCTGGTATGGTTTTGATAACAGGCTAAATTATGTTTAAGGTCAGAGTAAGATTTTGGAGATTACTGAGGCAGGACAGAGAGTGAAAAACAGAAAGTGCATAAAAAATGTGCAAGCGATGAAAATGTTGTGTTCATGAGTATATATTTGGGCATCACTTGTTTTACAAATAATCAAATAGTTAAAAAAAGTTTTAAATTCAGATAATACACTACAGAATTGCCTGCACTCCAAAGACATATAATGTTCACAGTGTAAAAATAATACATACTTGTTAAATACTGACAATGAGCAGATAAAGACATAGCAAATAAGTCTATTTTGCCCTTACTTGCTTAAAATACCCTTAAAATACTCTTTTAAAAAAGAAGCTCTTACCCAGTATACTGTTCTTGATGATTAACCATTTTCGGCCATCGACAACCAGGGATTTCGGCACCTTCTTGATGTGTTAGAGCCCAAGTTAATATATAAGGAAAACCAAAGATGCATGACACAGTGCAAACGCAAATCAAGAGCTTGTTGCATGACATTACAGCCTTCAGCTTTACTACGGACAGTTGGAGCAGCAACGTCTGTCCAATGTCTCTCATTAGTTTAACTGCACAGTGGATAGACGATGGTTCCGTTCTTTCGAGAGTTGTACTGCACGCAAAGGAATTCCGTGGGTCACAGGCCAAGCAATAGCAAGCACATTTGAGGAAATGCTCAAAACTTGGGACATTCCTAAAAGTTCTGTCCATGTCGTGGTGTGTGACAATGCTAAAAACATAATAAAGGCAATGGACACTGGACTGCCTAGCTTTTCATGCATTGCACACACACTTCAGCTGGCAGTAAACGAGGGTCTGCTTGCGCAGCAGAGTGTCGATGATGCTGTGGCAGTCGGACGCAAAGTTGTTGGGCATTTCAAACATTCTACTTTGTCGTATTCCCGCTTGGAAGACATTCAGTTGCAGCTCAACCAGCCAATTAAACGTCTCCAACGAGACATGAAAACACGATGGAATGGCACATTCTATATGCTACAGTCCCTCATTGAGCAAAAACGGGCTCTCTGAATATTTGGGTCAGAACATGAGCTCCCCGACAGCCTCAGCCTTAATCAGTGGAACCTACTAGAGAAGGCAGTGACAATTTTGGCGCCATTTGAAGAGTTGACTCGACAAGTGAGCTCCTCTGATGCATTAGCCTCTGGTGTGATTCCCACCATCACCGTATTACAGAGACTGCTGTCCATAGAAACTGATGAGGAGCAGGGTATCAAAACAACGAAACGCACTTTACTTACAGCTATACAGAAGCAGTTTGCTGACATGGAGCAAATCCTACTCTTCTCCACTGCAACACTTCTCGATCCAAGGTAACTAATGTGTGTGCTCATGTTGCTGATTTACTGAGGGTGTAAAGCAGGAAAATGCTAAGATAAAAGACGGACAGTTCCAGAGATGAACAATAAGGTTTTCTATTCTATTCTAAAATGTCAAATAACAAATTGATTATTTTATACTCTTTTAATTATCTCTTTTAATTATAGACCGACTCTTTTGTAGACTGTGTCGGTCTATAATTAATTTGCATTTTATTCTCTCGACTACACTTTAACCCTTTAAGGTCGGTGCTTTTGCGTGTGTGATGTCGCCAAAACATTCAACAAACTCTCATAAATACTACTTTTCAAGTAGTCATCAGAAGCTGACATTTTAGTACTCGTTAGATTATTATTTTTTAAATATTTACATTACTGAGATTTTTTTTCTCCTTCCTTATCCGGGTTTTATTTTTTTAGATTTAACATAAGCGCACATGCAAGCTAAAATCGTGACCTCTTGATATAAATCAAAGGTAAAATATATCTCTATATGTATGTCTGTATTCTTCACCATTGGTTTGACATCATGGGATCACATTTTGCTAATTATTCGATACCTATAAGATGTACATTTTCATCAACATAGCCTATGTTCTGTTTTAGATATAAGGACCGTTGTACTGGCCTCACTGAATGTAGCTGTACTCAGTTATCCAATCAGCTAAACAAGTCATCCAAATAAATCCAGTGAAAACAATATGCCGTTTTGCTTGAGGCTTTACTGAGATGTTTCTTGTGAAAAGATATTGCCACTTTTAAGAGCTGTTGTATATGGATGGAGCAGGATTAACTATTTACACAGCCAGTTCCAAGGACTATATGCAGGCAGCACTGAATTTACTTCCTGTTTCCTGTATTAAACCAAAGTTCCTGTGCTGCACTTCCCTATGATATACACTAGGGGTCTCTATTAATTGCAGGGCCAGAACACTCCCTGCTTGGTATCATAAATATGATACCACTATCCTGTATGTATGATACTGTCAAAGTTTGTGGCAACAGCGATACCAGTTCTGAGATTGGCCTGGAGAACACCTTTTCCACTCTGTCTTGAATCACTTTCACTTGTACTTTCCTGACTAGCCCATCTTTGCTGGCGATGGTATCTACAATGATGCCCATTGGCCATTTGTTTCTTTTGGCTTGGTTGTCCTTCAAAAGAACCGCATCACCTTCTTTCAGGTTTGGTCATTTGCGCTGCCATTTATGACGGGCCTGTAGTGTGGACAGGTGCTCCTTTCTCCATCTATTCCAGAATGTATCCGCCAAGCTCTGTACTCGCTTCCACTGATGGTGCATCAGCTCGCCTTCACTGACGTCACTACAGGAAACAGGAGAGCTACCTGTTTTCTGAGTTAAGGGCATAGCTGGAGTCAAGATGAGAGGGGATTCTGGATCGGATGAGACAGGGATCAAGGGTCGTGCATTTATTATGGCTGTGACCTCCCACATAAAAGTGGTAAGGATCTCATGTGTAAGCTGTGTGCGTCCAAGTTGGAGGAGCATGGAGTCGAGGATACTCCGTGCTATCCCAATCAGGCGTTCCCATGTAGCTCCCATATGTGACGAGTGTGGTGGGTTAAACACCCAAGTGCATCTTTG
The DNA here is from genome assembly GCA_034552555.1 of Semaprochilodus insignis. NCBI lineage: Eukaryota > Metazoa > Chordata > Actinopteri > Characiformes > Prochilodontidae > Semaprochilodus > Semaprochilodus insignis. The sequence goes on along the minus strand of CM067482.1, from coordinate 3,891,013 downwards.
GTCCAGTAGGTACTTTTGCACAGGGGAGTCTTCAGCACTGTCCGTCTTGAGCTCTTTGGATGCTCCAACAAAATTTGTACCTTGATCAGAGCGCAGTTGCTTGGCAGGGACCCTGATGGCAAAGAATCTGCACAGGGCGTTTATGAAGCTTGAAGATGACATCTCTTCAGTTACCTTAATATGGACCGCTCTAGTGCACATGCACATGAACAGCACTGCCCATCTTTTGCTGTTTGCCTGACCTCCTCTAGTCCGCCTTGCAGTCACTTCCCAAGGACCAAATACGTCGAGGACCACATAGGAGAAAGGAGGGTCTGACTGCAGTCGCTCAGGAGGTAATTCTGCCATTTGCTGTACCTCCATGCTGCCTCTCATCCTGCGACATTTTACGTACCTTTGAATTTCGCTGCTGATGCGTCTTTTTGCACCAACAACCCACAACCCACTTGCCCTGATAGCCCCTTCAGTGAAGTGCCTCCCTTGATGTTGCACATTCTCATGATGGTGTCTAACACGTAGGGTTGTGATATGCGAATGACTTGGAATAATAACAGGGTTTGTTTCTTTGTCCACAAGGCCTGTCTGAGCTATACGTCCCCCAACACGTACTAAGCCATTCTTGTCAACAGCAGGGTTCAGTTTCAAGAGTGAGCTGTGTGAGGGAAGACTTTGCTTTAATCCAGTACACTGGAATTCACTGGAGTATGCATCACATTGCACAATTTTGACAATTATGTTCTCTGCTTTAGCCAAAGCATCTTCTAGAAGGCCCTTCATACAGATATGCCACCCAGTGCAACCTTTGGTATTCGATGGCTGTGCAAAACAGTGAGCAATATGAGACAAGTGAGCTATCGCCCTGACAAGAGACTTCCAAGTAGAAAATCGGTTGAATCGTCCTGATCACAACTGGCTTTGCATGTGAGGGGATAGGAACTTTACCTCATCTCGAACCTCCACATCATGTTCTGGTACCTTGAAGCTGAGCTGCAGAGACAGACCTTGAACCACAGTCAGCAGGATTCTGTTCAGTTGGCACGTAGTTCCACTGCTTCGGTAGAGTGGACTGCCTGATGCATTGAATCCTGTTGTTAACATACATGTAGAACCGCCTTGACTGATTACAAATGTAGCCTAAAACTACCTTGCTGTCTGTGTAGAACCGTATTGCGCTGGGTTTTAAATCTATTTTTCCAGCGATGAGCTCAGCTTTCAACAGCAAGAACTGCAGCACATAGTTCCAATCTGGGAACAGTAAGTTCAGGTTGTGGAGCAAGTTTTGTCTTGCCAAGGAAGAATCCTACTTCAGTATGTCCATCCTGATCTGTGACTTTCAGGTAAGCAACAGCAGCGATAACCTTCACTGAAGCATCTGAAAAGATACACACTTCTGTGCATTGGGCACTGGAAGAGTGTAGCTCTTTCAGCTCTTGAAGAGATTCCAGCCATCCTTTCCATTCTTCATATTTATTTATGGGTAAGGGTACATCCCACTCACTGCGTACAGAGGAGAGCTCCCTGAGTAGCAGCCTCCCTTGAATGACAACAGGTGCAAGGAAACCAAGAGGGTCGAACAGGCAGTTCACTACGGACAAAAGACGCCGTCTCATGTATGGCTTGTTAGTGTCAGGAACCTGAAATGTGAAAGTATCTGTTATGATGTTCCATCTTATACCCAGACTTCGTTGATCAGGTAAGTCATCAGCAGAAGGGTCAAAATCTTTGATAGTGCTGGCTCGATCCTCCATGGGAAAGGCATCCCTTACTGTCAAGTTATTTTTAGGGATCTGTACAGCTTCCCCACTTGAAAGGGAGTAATATATCCACATGGAGTTTATGAATTGGGCTCCACTCAATGACCAAGCAAGTTTTCTCCTCTTGTTTCTTTTTATTTGGCAGGTTTAGTAGTTCGTTAGTAGCTTTTTCATTCCACTGACCAGCACTAACCATGAACCTCTTTGCCAAAGACTTTAGTCACAAGGTCACAAGGTGAAAAACCTTCAAACAGAGGCATACAGAAAACAATAGAAATAAAACAAATTACTTAGAGGAGCTACAAGAAAACACATTTATTTATGCATCCTCCCTTTCATAAAGGTGAACAAAGACAGTGCTTATTGCCATTGTAACTCATTGCAACGTAGTACACTTCGCAAACACACTTATTTAAACTGACATACAGACTATATAGACCCTCTCGCAGTCCAGCTCACTTAGATGAATGCAGAGAATTAAACTATCGAGCCGCACGTAACTGAGCTAGTGCAATAGAAACAGTCTCTTTGATTTCTTTAACGTTGCATCTTACCGGCTGCCTCTCCAGATTTTGTAGGTATATCAACTCTGTACAGCATTACCACGAACCCTGTTGCTGATAGCAAACTCTCAGATTCTCCGAATACCACGGCACTGTGAATCCAGCCTCAGCTCTCTTCTCCCTCTGTTCATTTAATTAATTTATTATTATCCTTCGTTACAAGTTTTCACTTTTTTTTTTTTTTTTTTAGAAAACTAAGTTTGACTGCACACTTACTGTGGCCCGGTTTGAGGCTATTCTATGAAACCTTAGGTTGGAGACTGCCAGCATCTCTTGTGCTCATTTGAGAACATCAATGGCGTCTGCCCCGTGCTGAATGACTTATAACAATATGAAACATATAACAATATAACACATAGAAATCTGTCGTGTTCTGTGCTCTTAATATGTGCGTGGGTAAATTACTCGCAAAACAACTTGAGGTTACTTTCGATAAGCCAATACTTTATTACTGATATTACAATATTACTGAACTCGTGCTCATCATGCCGGAGCTTCCCTCTCTAACTTTCCTTTTCCCCGAGCATACTTCACGCCCCGTAAATCTGGTGGGAGGGGCTATAATATCACCTAATACCACATCCACCGCTGGAGAAGGACAGTTCCCAAACACGTGCACTCTCATTTGATACTCTACAATCTCTTGATCAAAGTCATTATCACAGTGCCACAGAAAGCGCAAGACATCTCTGCAGTCTTCATGTACAAGAAAGCAGTGAAACATCTGCTGAATGTCGGCTGTAACCGCGAACAGCATCTTTTCTGAATCTGAGGAGGACTCCGACTAGGCTGTTGTTGAGGTCTGGCCCTGCAAGCAGCACATCGTTGAGAGAGACTCTGTCTGGAGTCAAAAACCACACGAATTTGCCCTGGCTTCTGTGGATGATACCAACGCTCTTGACTTTCTTCTAGAGGAGGAGCTAGCTCTACATGGTGTTTGTCAAATATCTTCTGCATGAAGTCAAAGAAATAAGCTTTCATTTCTGGCTTTTTTGCAAGAGTGCGGTGCAAAGATCTGAGGCGCCTCATGGCGTATTCTCTGTTATTAGGCAAACGTCTTCGTGGTTGGCGGAATGGTAGAGGTGCTACCCAGCTGTTTGTGGAATCCTTGAAGAATTCTTTTTCCATTATTTTTCGGAATGTAACATCTTCCATTGACAAGGCAAGGTGGTTATCATGTTAAGTGTGATTAAACACTGACTCACCAAGGGTTCGATCTGTCATATTCTCTGGGCAGCTTCTCATGGTTGTATGAAGATGAAGATGTTTGTCTGGAAGGTCAAACTTTTCTTTCACAGTTACGTGACTGTCACATGGGATGAATAGGCTCGGCCTGCCGCCATCTAAGATGTGTGTTTTCATGCTGCTCACGTCTGTTGGTTTGTGGGCATTGCCGAGGCACACATCTCCAACTATTACCCAGCCCAAATCCAATTTCTGGGCATAAGGAGCGCTGTGGGGCCCATTGTACTGTTTTCTCACTTTGTGTACTCTGAGAATATCCCTCCCTAATAGCAGAAGTATCTTGCCCTTTGGATCCAGTGGTGGTATTTTATCAGCTACGGCTTTCAGATGGTTGTGGCTTGGAGCCGCTGCAGGCGTAGGAATTTCACTCCTGTTGTTGGGAATCATGTTGCACTCAGTGAGCGTGGGTAATGGAAAACTCATCCAGCCATCAGCCGATTCCACAATCAATCCTGTAGCTCTCCTACCTTCTGTGTCCATCACCCTGGCGCAGGTTTTTAAGGTGTAAGGAGCAACAGTATCCTTTATGTTGAACATGTCAAAAAAGTCTGATCTTGCTAGTGATCTATTACTTTGATAATTTAGTATTGCATACATGTTCCTGATCTGATTGCCAGCTGGATAGACTTTAACTGAACATATCTTGGAGCATGATTTGGAGCGAAGACTTGACAAGCCATGGAGCTGGCCCGGGATGTAAAGTGGTCACATGCCTGTTGCTTTCACATTCTGCACATTTAGTGGTCATCTCGCAGTTCTTAGCCATGTGTTTGGAGGAGGCACAGCACTTGAAACAGATAGAATGCTCTTTCAGAAGCTGTTTACGTTCATCCAATGGCATTTCCCTGAAACCTCTGCATTTCTTGAGGGGATGAGGCTTGTGATGTATCGGGCACTGTTTACCTGGGTCTTCAGTCACCTTTCTCGGACTGGCAGCATGCGGGCGGGTTGCATAGATGTCAGTTTTATGGACAGAGACAGGTGTTCGAGCATTGCGTGGCCGTTTCCAAACCTTTCCCTTCTGCTGGAGGATGCACGTGCTGTTAAGCTGAAACTAGGGTCGTTGCGTGCCTTGGCTTCTCTCCGCACAAACTGAGCAAAGAAAGACAAGGGCGGAAAAGGGACTCTGTGTTCTTGCTTGTGATATGACCCTTGGGTCATCCATTTCTTCTGTAAGCCATATGGCAGTTTCTCCACAATTGGGTTTATACCCCTAGCTGTGTCCAAATACGAGAACCCTGCCAGATAGCCATCCTGTTTAGCCACCTCAAGCTCTAAAAGATCATCCCTCAGTTCACGAAGCTCTCTTCCCATTATCCTTGGAAAGTTTTCTGTCTTTGCGAAGAGGGCCTTCTCAATAGCTACTGGAGAGCCATATGTTTCTAGGCTCTCCCACATCAGTTGCAGACCAGCAGACAGACTTCTCACAATTGGCTGACTTGATCCGGCGTGCCTGTTCCGCTGATTCTTGCCCTAGCCACTTAATTAGCAGGTCGAATTCTTCACCAGCCGTAAGGTCTAGGTCTTTTACAGTACTAAGAAATGTTGACTTCCATGCCAGATAATTTTCTGGTTTATTATCAAACCTGACAAGCCCTGATGATACTAGCTGGCGATTCCCAACTTTGTCCCAAATGTCAAGAAGATACCTGTCAGCCCCATGCAGTAGTGTGGAAAGTGAGCGATTATTTAGCTCAGTGGCACACATTGTCACTGAAAGCAGAAACAGGCTCACAGCTAAACATGCAGAGATGCTTCCTTTCCTGAAGAAGAACCTGCTACTTACAGTTCCAAAAAAGATTAGCTTTTACAGCCTAGTCTTTATGGTCTTATGAGTGTAGCTCTCTGAAACATGACGTTATACATAGTATAGACCGGCACTCTTAAGCTCCATTTAGCTTCAAATGTGATGGTGTAAAATATCATCATATATCTCCTCCAACCATTAACTGGTGGGATGAAACAGTTAGCACTGAAACACTGTAGGCTTTGTTTGCATTGTTTGGCCTAGTCTAGTTGTTAAAGCTATTGTCGTAGCCTTTGTAATGTAAGGTCTATAAGCCTTTTTTGTGAAAATTTGTTCATCTTTTTCAAACTTTGTTACAGAAAGTAGTAAAAATACTGAAAAATGAGTTTTGTGTTGACATGGTGATAAATGTTTGTGTAGGTAAATCTAAGCTATTCTAAATTCTAGGTCATGCACTGTTCCATGTTGGTTTTGTGTTGATTTCATTGCACTATTTTACATTAATAACTAGAATATTACATAATGCTGCTGATCGCTTAATCCTAAGTAAGTATCGGTATCGGCAAGTACAAAAATACACATACTTGTACTCGGTTGGAAAAAAAAAGGTATTTATGCATCCCTAATTTCTACAGTAAAAATTTTCCTTCTTCTGGAAATTGATAGTCAGTTAGTTATTGACTGAAACCTGATTAACAGATTTTTGAGATGTTTTGAGGATCAGGAGATAAAGTCCTATGAAATACGACAAAAAGTACAATATGCCTTACACATTCTATCGCCTAACAAGCCATGTTCACAGGAAGATTTTGAAAAAAATTCTACAGTAGAAATTCTCCTTCTACAGGAATTTCATAATTTAGATAATTAGTGGCTGAAACCTGACTGTTAGATTTTTAAGACGTTTTGAGGTTCAGGAGATAAAGTCCTATGAAGTACCACAAAAGTACAGTGTGTCCGATACAATCTAACGTCAAACATGCCATGTTCACAGGATGTTTATAGAAAAATTCTACAGTAAAAATTCTTCTTCAGGAATTTGATAATCAGAAACCTGAATGTCAGATTTTTGAGACGTTTTGAGGATCAGGAGATACAGTCCTATGAAATATGACAAAAGTACATGCCCACTTATATAGCCTACCATGCCATTTTCACATGATGATTATAGAAAAATTCTACAGTAAAAATTCTTCTTCAGGAATTTGATAGTCATTTATTTAGTGATTGAAAAATTTAGTTTTGAGAATCAGGAGATAAAGTCCAGTGAAGTACCACAAAAGTTCCATGAGTCTGATACATTCTGTCGCCAAACGTGCTCATGTTCAAAGGATGATTATAGAAGATTTCTATAGTAAAACTTATTCTTCTTCAGGAATTTGATAGCCAGTTAGTTATTGACTGAAACCTCACTTTTCATTTTTTTAGATGTTTTGAGGATCAGGAGATAGAGTCCTATGAAATTCGACATAGGTACAATATGCCCACTTCATCTATTGCCTACCATGCCATGTTCACAGGATGATTTCTTCTTCAGGAAATTGATAGATGAAGATGTTTTGACACCTTTTAGGATCAGGAGATCCCATGAAATTAAACAAAAGTGCAATTTGCCCACACAGTCTTTAGTTATCTTAATTTTAAATCTATGAAGCATGTGTGGATTGAGGACATATCTCTCAACATTGTGCATACTTTAAGTTTGGACACTCGCTGTGTTTTTCTTTTTTATTGGAGAAAAACTGATACTGCTGATTTTTTTTCACAAATGGCATTTGCTGTGTTAAAAAGCGCCATCTACGGACGATATAATGTAACTGCTGCACCATTTAAGGGGGAACGGGAAACGCGAATAAGAAACTGGCGAATAAGGAACCAACTTCTGCCTCGTGGCTACTCTGTCCTGCACGCCGACTGAACGCGGCTGCTTCAAAGCGGCTATTCCCTCCTGCATGCCCACTGAACGCGGCTTCTTCCCTGGTTTTGCCCAAGCTCAGCGCTACACAGACCCCCGTTACAGTCCGCAGTTTATGTCCTATACGGCTACCGAACTACGCAAATTCAGTAACTCTGACCGCCTCACTAAAGCCACTGCTACAGCCGCCAGTAGAGCTGGTATACTGTGTCGACGTCGCAAAAGTGTCTACTAGTCTAATGGGACGAACATATGTTCAGTCTGGACTACATCTCCCCCAATAGCTCAGACTGTGTGTCGTAGTGCTAACCTGTGTAATCTGCGCTCTCTCCCTTTTGCTTCCCCGATACCACTTTTGCATTGCTGAATGTTCGCTCTCTTTCCAATAAAGCATCTGTACTGCAGGAGTATATACTAGACAATCACATCGACTTGATTTTCCTAACTGAAACCTGGCAGCAAGCTGGTGACTTCTGTGCTTAAATCAGGCAACCCCACCTAACTGCGGTGGTCTGGCATTGGTCTTCAAAAGCAAAGTCAACATTGCTTAAGTTAGCATTACATCTGGTACTTCATTTGAATATATTGCTCTTAAACTACTTGGCTCTGTAATTGCCATGTTACTTTACCGCCCACCAAAAACCTAATACATCATTCCTTTCTGAACTATCTGAGCTACTCACGCTTGCCTGTTCAATCTCTCCCCGCTTGCTGCTACTCGGTGACTTTAATATCCATGTAAACTCTCCAGACTGCAAACTTGCTAATGACTTTATCTCCGCTCTTGATTATTTCCATCTTGTACAGCATGTAGATTTTCCTAGTCATGACAAAGGTCACACCCTTTAGTTTGTTCTTCCTCCCTGTCAGTTATTAATCTGCATCCTCTACTGTTCCCACTCTCTGACCATAGGCTCATTCTTTTTACTGCCCCTCTGGCTGTACCCCACCGCTCCACTCAAAACCGCATTTCCTTTTGTAAGTCTCAGTCTGTTGACCCTCTTCTTCTTAACCAGACCATCTTTACTGCCTTTCCAGTCGACTCTGCTCCTTCTTTCCCCGAAGCTCATGCAGCAATGCTAGATGCTACTCTTATTACATGTCTAAATACATTGGCACCTTTTAAAATCTAAATCTGTGACCTTTTCCACTCCTTCTCCCTGGTACACTAGTGAACTCTGTGCTATGAAGCAGGTTGGTCATCGGCTCGAACGACTCTGTAGGAAAATGAAACTCACTGTACATGCGGAGGCTTATAGGAAACACTTATCCACTTACAGAGATGCCCTATGTACTGCCAAGTCAACCTATCTTACCAGCCTCATCAACCATCAACACAATACAAACTCCTGCCATCTTTTCTCAACAGTCACCAAGCTTTTCAAACCCCCTGAAGGCACAGTAGCTGCTTCCCCTGCACTCTGTAATGCATTTCTAAAGTCCTTTGAATCTAAAATCACAAACATCAACAGTGTTCTGGCACTTTCTATTACTGATATCTCTCATCATTTCCCGCTTACTACTTATCCTTCTGACCCCAGCTCATCCTCTTCCTCTCTCTCTACTTTCAGTACTGTTGACTCTTCCTTCATTGCTGATATCATAACCACTTTTAAAACTACAACTTGTTCTTGATCCACTCCCTACAACTTTAACCAAAGCTTGTCTGCCTGCCCTAGTCCCCCATCTCACAACTCTTATCGTTCATTGCGTCTTGGTCAAGTTCCTTCTATCTACAAAATTGCTACAGTTACTCCCATACTCAAAAAACCCGGTCTAGACCCAACAGATCTATAACTATCGTCTTATCTCTAACTTTCCCTTTCTGTCCAAAGTCCTTGAACGAACAGTTGCTAGTCAGCTACAAAAATATTTAGTAAACAAAAATCTCTTCGAACCTTTCCAGTCCGGTTTCCGTCCATTCCACAAAACCGAAACTTTAATCAAGGACATCAATGACCTGCTGGTGCTCTCAGCATCCTCTTACTGTTAGACCTGAGTGCAGCCTTCGATACAGTTTGTCATTCCATTCTTCTGTCAAGGCTGTGTAAGCTGGGCATTAATGGCACTGCCCTGGACTGGTTTACATCATACCTAACAAATAGAAAGCAGTTCGTCACCCTCTCAGGTCATACTTCCTCTACTTCTGCTGTCACTCAAGGGGTTCCACAAGGCTCAGTCCTTGGACCTCTCATTCATTGTGTACATCCTTCCACTTGGACAAATATTACATCACTTCAAACTTGACTTTCACTGTTACGCGGATGACGCCCAGATTTACCTTAGTACTAAATCCATTAAAGAGCCACCCCTTACTCACCTAGAAACCTGCTTGTCGGAGATCAAGAAGTGGATGAAACATAATTTTCTCATGTTAAACAGTAATAAATCTGAACTCATTCTTATTGGACCCAAATCAACCCTCAATAAAACTCCTCCTTTTACATTATACATTGATGATGTAACTGTCTCTCCTTCCCCACTGATCCGAAATCTCGGTGTCGTCCTCAGTCCAACCTCTCGTGTAGTGCCCATATCAACACTGTAGTCAAAACTTCTTTTTTCCACCTGTGCAACATCGCCAAAATCAGACCGTCTGCTGCAGAAACCCTTATCCATGCTTTCATTTCCAGCCGTTTGGACTATTGTAACTGCCTTCTAACTGGCATCAACTCTTCTTCCATTTACAAACTCCAGATAGTCCAAAATGCTGCTGCCCGTCTCCTCACCTGCACCTGCTCACATGACCATATTACACCCGTTCTCCAGCATCTCCACTGGCTTCCTGTAAAATACCGCATACAGTTCTCCAAAAAGTTCTCCTGCTCACCTACAAAGCTCTGAACAGTCTCGCTCCTTCTTACCTGTCTGACCTTCTTCCTTACAAGCACTCTCGCCCTCTCAAGTCTTCAGCAGCTGGGCTACTCAATTCCTCCATCCAACCTGCATGGCTTTGGTGACCGAACATTTTCCAGATTTGCTCCTCAACTTTGGAACTTGCTCCCACCACTGGTCAAGCAGATCAGTTCACTCTCTGCATTTAAATCGAATCTTAAAACATATCTTTTCACACTCGCCTATAACCTGCCTCAAGACTAAACAGCTCTTCAAAATGATCATGCTCATATAGTCTATTTGTATGTCTTTGTTGTTATTAATGCTCTGTTATTGATGCTCTGTTTCTTTGTTGTGTGTGAGCAAACCAGTGCAGTGAAATAATTTAAACTGTCTGAGAGGCATAAAACTACCAAAGAGACCATTATATCCATAATGACTATTATTATAACAGTTCTCGATGTCTGATTATAATCTGAGTACTTGGTGCATTTAAACACCCTCATAGTGTGGATATACAAAATCAGATATACAGAATCTCAGAAGAGTGAAGTTTTACCATTTCCAAAACTGAAATCAGTGTTGAAGTATCTCACTGTACATTTACATGTTAATACTTTGTTTTTAAGAGTACACACTTTTCTACTTTAACTTAGGTAAAATATAAACAGAGCACTTAGCAATATATTCACCAAGTAAATCAAGTACTGGATTTGTGCACTTTGTCCACCAGTACGTCAGTTAATCAGCATCAAATGCAGTAAGGGTATTATATTTAAGCACCTGGTAAAGAGGAAGTAGGAATTCTGTAATGTTCTGTATACATTCTTTAATCTCCACCAAAAAACATTGCAATGAGCGTTAAGGATAAAATGGATTGCACAGATTGACAGTGATCTGTTGTTTGCCTGACAGTGAACCCACATCCATTTATATTGTTTAAGCTCAGATTGTGATGTTTATAGATCTTACTTTCATCTTGATTAAGATCTTGTCTTCTCCATCAGTCAGGACTAAACTGTCAGCCTCAACACACATTCATATTTACAGCTTACGTTTGCCTTTCTTATTAATCTGTTTCAACTGTTCATTAATACTTTGTGAATAATATTTAACTATTTTTAGTCATTCGTAAATGCTTTCATTCATAAGTGCTAACTGCACCTCGGTTGTAGTATTCACATTCTGACATTCAAATACTGCTCTTACACACTTTGCACAGGTCCTACTGTTACTGTGTACGCACATATAGTTTATTTGAAAAGGGTAGTCATATTCTAAAGCAGTACCCAATTTGATTAAGCTGAAAGTAAGATACTGACACAGTTCTTACGGTACCTGACTGCATACATCTAACATGATTGAACTATTTAATTTTATTTAAAGTTGTGTAATTTGCTTTGATAAAACACTTTAAGCTTAATATTTAATATCGAATGAATGCAGATGTATACTGTTATTTCTCATTAAAGAATTGAAGCATGTATGAGAATACATTTAACATAAATAAGATACTCACAGATCATGCAGTGTTATTAGAATAACTGCCTTAAATGCATTGAAATGCTTGTGGTGAGGCTCAGGTTATTACTGTACAGCAGGGCAGCATTACTATAGATAATAACTATAAATCTACTAATAAACAGAAAATATATTAAATATATAAAATACACAAAATACACACAAAATTCAGAATATTCAGAGACAGGAGCTTCTGTATAGAAATTCTCTGTTATGTACAATATATTACACAAGGATAATCTGAGAGAGAGACAAGAAATGTATATATGCATGTACTTTTGAAGTGACTCAGTGAAGTTTGTTGTGAATGTTGGATTCTGCTGTCCTCACCACTCTCTTCAGGGCCTTGTGGTCGTAGGCAGTGCAGCTGCCATACCAGACTTCAATAGCCATGAAGTGCTTTGAGCGGCTAGCCAAAGCCCACATCTGTTTCACACTTTCAGCCACCGTGGACCCTCATGAATTTGCATCTAAAGATGACGCAATTGCACTCTGCCCTCACACACTTGGACAGAAAGAACACATATGTGAGAATGCTGTTCATAGATTACAGCTCAGCATTCAGCACAATCATCCCTGCTAAACTCATCCCCAAACTCAAAGATTTGGGTCTGAACTCTCATCTGTGCAGCTGGATTTTGGACTTCCTGATGAGCAGACCCCAGGTGGTGTACTCAGCCCCCTCCTGTATTCCCCGTTTACACATAACTGTGTAGCCAGACACACGTCCAACATCATCTTAAAGTTTGCTGATGACACCACCATCCTTGGCCTCATCACAGATGGAGACGAGACTGCCTACAGAGACGAGGTGGTGCTATGACAATCTCTGTCTCAATATCAGCAAAACAAAGGAGATGATCGTGGACTACAGGAAGCTGCAGAGGGATGTTCATTTCCCCCGTACATCAATGGAGCTGAAGTGGAGAGAGTCAGCAGTAGGGATGCACCGATCCGATGTTCGGATCAGATATTAATGAAATTAATGAAATTTGCTGGATCAGGTATCAGATAATTAGGCAGGTCCATGGGGCCGATCCCCACTTCGTTTGTGTGTGTTTGCTACACCGTCAATAGCATGTTTGCGGAGTGCCTGTAGATGTAACGGGGAGCTGTCTCACCTCAGCAAGGTTCGAACTGTGGTCGCTGTGATCACAGACCAGGGCGGTATGAGGTGAACTAACAGTTCCCCAGCAGAGTGGATGTGCAGAGGAAAAACTTACAAACGTGGAACAAACAAAGGCTGCCAGGAGGAAACACTGGTGTGCTCAACGGAGCAAAACAAAACAATTTCCTCAAACGTATGTATGGAACCTCACAATGAAACCGTCCTATCGCCTGACTCCAAAATAGTTTTTGGAGCAACATGGAGCGAGCCAGAAAGTAAGCTGTATGAGTGAGCTTAGTAAAGTATTGTTTATGCGCCTGACGTCGCTCCAACATGGTGAGGTATGCAGTTTATTCATTTAAAAATGGTATCAAATCGATATTGGGTATCGACAGATATGCAAAGTTTATGTATCGGTGCTTGTATCATAAGCTGAAAAGCTGGATCGGTGCATCCCTAGTCAGCAGTGTTACATTCCTCAGTGTACACCTCACTGATGACCTCACCTGGTCACTCCACACCAAGTGAGATCTGCCTGCCAGTGCCTCTTCTTCCTGCAACGGCTTAGAAAGTTTGGTCTGCCTCCTGACATCCTCACCGACTTCTACAGAGGCACCATAGAGAGCATCCTCATGGCCTGCATCACTGTCTGGTATGCTACTACCGTAAGGCCCTGAAGAGAGTGGTGAAAACAGCAGAATCCATCATAGGCAACAGACTTCCAGACTTACAGGACATCTACCAGTCCCGCCGTCTGAGAATCTGGTTGGACCGTAGCCACCCAGTGCATGGCCTGTTCACCTTACTGCCATCAGGCAGGAGGTACCGCAGCATCCAAGCCAGAGCAAACCAACCAATGATCTGGTTCTTATCACTGCTGTGGACAGTTGATTGTGAATGTTGTCAGAACTCTCCAGGATGCTTATTAAACTAGTTCTGGATAACTTGGGCCCAGTGGGATGGTGCAACCTCATTTACAAGATAACACATCCCAACTTATACAGCTATGGGCGTTCCCAAGCCATCGCTTGAGGTAACGCCACCTTATCAATTTACATATTGCTGTACCATGACATTTAGTGTGTCAGTGTATACTGGACTGATAAAATATAATATGATGTATATTTTAGAATCAGTGCACAGTGTGTAGCAAACATACTCATTAGATAAACAATAAATTATAAGAAAGACTTTATTTAACAACTTTCCAAATTTTCAAGTTTAACAACTTTCCAAGTTCTTAATATAGCCAGAGGACACTAATCAATATGATCAGTGTAAGTGAAATCTCAGTGTTAGTGAAATCTCAGCTGAGTTCTGCTAAAGTCTCAGTAGACTGATAAATCAGTGTGATCAGTTATTAATCTCAGTGTTACTGAGCTCTGCTACAGTCTGAGTAGACTGATGAATCAGTGTGATGATCAGTTATTAATCTCGGTGTTATTGAGCTCTGCTAAAGTCTGAGTAGACTGATAAATCAATGTGATGGTCAGATAAATCAACAAATGAATGATTTCCTCCGTAGTGGACATGTTTACGAGTATAAAGAGAAGAGAAGAAAAAAATGAACAATTTTGGGAACTTCGGAAGCTCATTTTCCTGAAACATATCAACAGTAGTATTACATGAAGAAAACTGCCAAACAATGAATCAAGATATACTGTAAATGTATTTTAAATACACTACATTTTATATGTCGTAATGGAATATGTTACTGATTACAGTTGATACAGTGTATTCAGTATTCAGTCAGCACTACTTTTTGTAGTCAGCACTTGTTTTTCCTCTCAGAATGTTATTTAATATATTTGGTATTAGTAATTCCTTCATTTTTATTTTTTTATTTTTTTCAAGTAATGCTTGGAGGGAATTGAGTCACCATAAGATTTTAATCTGAATAATTTGTAATCTCGCAACTGTGTCATTATTTGAATGTGCATCTTTATTTAGGTATTAATTCATAAAGAAATAAACCTCAGACTTTAGTCAGTTAATAATACATTGTTAAGAATACAAAGACAGTAAGTGTTAATACACTCACCATGAGCAGGAAATACCTAAATGTGCAGAGCTGGGGGCTCCAGGATCAGGACTGGCTATTTACATGAATGAAGCTGAGCCTAAATGATCTGAAAGCTGTTTATGGAATTTCAGATTTGTTGTATTTTTAACTTTAATTATAAATCATTTAAAACATTTCCAGAAATGATCTAGATTGGAATGTTTATATATTTATAATGGGACGTTAAACTTCTGATAAAGTATCTCACACATTTTATTATATTCACTCCTCTCCTCTTTTTCCACAGATCCACCCAGACCTACACTGACTGTAGAACCAGAGAGTTGTGTGTTCACTGGAGAGTCAGTCACTCTGAAGTGTGAGATTAACACTCATGATGGATGGACATATGAGTGGTATAAACAGAATGAACAAAGAGGATGGACTGCAGTGTCTCAGTCTGAGTCTGACACTGTAAACACTCTCACCATCAGTGGAGGTGCTGTGATTAATGGAGATCAGTATCAGTGTAGAGTAGAGAGACAAGACAGACCAGCATCATCACAGTACAGTAACCCTGTTACTCTCACAGTGGAAGGTAAGATTACTAGTTTAAAGTGTTTTGTTTTGTTTTGTTGTCTTTTGGGAGGAGAACGTGTCTTATATAATTAGGAGCCCAGCCCAGAAATTCCCCACATTAAAAATTCCACATTAAATTAATTTTTGAAACCAGTGGCAAACCAATCTGTAACGCTTTCCATCAAAAATAGGAAAATGATAATTATATGCTAATAAGTAATTAAATATTAATTTTAATATATTCTATATACACTATTACACTCAGTAGACTTCTGATAAGGATCAGTCTTTTAGTGTTCTCTAATCAACACGTTTCTGACATCCTAAAACACTTCAGTCAGTCAGTACATGTATACTGTTGGTAGGCTGTTTAAACAGGGATCACTTCTTCTATATTTCTCGAACTTACTTTTGCATTTGCTTCTTTATACCTACTTTAAAGTTTAAAATCAAATTTATGCAGAAATAACTATAAAAATATATAAAAGGTAACAAACAATAAAGCATTACTGTACATCAATGAAGCTGACTCTAAACACATCAATATAATATATAGAATATAAATTTACATTATTTATATCTTTACTTTAAGTGTTTTTTGGAATTGTATGACATGTCATATTCATAACCATAATTAAAAACATCTCCATAAGATAAGAATACTTACAGTTTTTAATCAGAATGTCTAAAATATTTTACATTTTACATGTATTACTGTATTACACTACACATTACACTATTACACTATACTATTACATTACTACATTACACTGTAATCTCTCCTCTGCTCTCACAGATTTACCCACAGCTACACTGACTGTAGAACCCAGATGGAGTCCTGTGTTCACTGGAGAGACAGTCACTCTGAAGTGTGAGATACAGTCTGACAGTGACTGGAGATATCAGTGGTATAAAGGCAGCAGTAGAACTGCAGTACATCAGTCTCAGACATACACCTTCACCATCAGATCAGCAGCAGATCAGGATCAGTACTGGTGTAGAGGAGAGAGAGATAACAGACCCAGATCATCACAGTACAGCAGTTCTGTTACTCTCACAGTGGAAGGTAAGATTACTAGTTTTAAGTTTTTAGTTTAGTTTTGTTGATTTTTTAAGAGGAGAAAGTGTCTCATATGATTAGTATCCCAAAAAAACAGGTGATAATTAAATGTAGACAAAGGAGATGAGAAAGAAGATGAAGATGTACATCTTCAAATCCAACATCAGTGAAGATCTCACCTGGTCGCACAACACAACTGGTCGAAAAGGCACAACAACGACTGCAGTTCCAGCGAAGACTCATGAAAACTAGCCTGCCAGCCAGAATTCTGAGGATCTTCTACAGGTGTATGACTGTAAACATTCTCACCAGCTCCATCACAGTCTGGTTCTTAAACAGCTCTGCCCAGGACCACAAGTGTCTGCAGTAGGTGGTCCAGACAGCCCAGACAATCTCAGGAACAGCCCTTTAACCACTAGATTTGCTAATACAACATGCCAGACGTCTCAGCATGGAGCTGTAGAGTTTCCTAATGATGTCCTGTCATCCATCCCATGCAGTTTGAATATTCTTACATAGTTCCTGCAGATTTTGTGGTAGGAGTGGAGGTGGAATGACGCCAGGCCTTCTGGATCAAAGCAGGACTCGTCACTGAAGATGACGAGATAAGGACACATTCTCTTTGTACATTAAGGGGCTAGTGAAACGGTGTATAAAAACCCTGTGACAGATAATTTTTTGGACTGGATTGGACAAGAGCTGTGAGTGAACTGCGATCGCCTTGAAGTAAGCTACTCCAACATCTCCAGCCTTCAGTCTCCTGATCTACCCTTCTGTGCAAGCAAGAAACAACACCTGTCATAAAAGGCCAAGTAAAACAGTGTTTGTTAATGTAGAAAATAAAATTCAGCTGTTTATGGTCCCTGTCTTTAACTGATTTCAGTGTGAGTTACAGCATCATAATTTCACATGACTTGACTTGAGACTTGCTTGACTTGATTGACTTGCTTGAATTTTCCCACAGTAACTTGTGACTTGGGATCCACCTAAATTAAAATTTTTGGCCGGAACCGAACGTATGCGTACGTGCGTGCATACGCAGGTGTGTGCTCGCACTGAAAAGTCTTGCTGTAGTGGCTCTATTCTGTGCTTTACTCTTTCCATTTGGCTCAAATGCTTAAAACTGAATAAAACCTGAAACGGAATAAAAGCTGGAAAACTTCATAACTTCGCAGTGGAAACAATGCGTTGAAGCCTAGAGCCTAGATTTTATCATTGATTTTATTAGTGGAAATCAAGAACACTGAAAGAAACACTCTTGTTTAATGTCTAATTGGAGTCTCAGAGACTTTATTTCGGTTACAGTGAAAATACACAGTATCAGTGTGTTCACATATGTAGATTAATTTATAAAGAGTATATCTTAAAGCAGTGTTCTGTTTTTATATAGTATATACATGAGAAGCATTCATCAGAATTGTTTTAACCTGAAGATAATATACTGTTTCTACAGAGAGGCCAAAACCTGTGGTGTCCATACAGCCTGATAAACAGGTGTTCAGTGGAGAGACTGTCACTCTCAGATGTGTCATACAGGGAGGAGGTGTCTCTAACTGGCAGTACAGCTGGTTTAAAGGAGGTTCATCCACTCCTGTCAGTAATGAACAGCAGTACAGTATCAGCTCTGTTAGACAGTCTGACAGTGGTACATACACCTGTAGAGGAACAGAGACAGGAACTTCACGCTCCTCAAACACCAGTGACGCTGTTCCACTGACTGTATCAGGTGAGTGAGATCATCTCTTCACTGTTCATTAACCTCAGCACCACAGTAATACAGATGTGACCAGATGTTTAGTTTATTTATTACTACAGTGGTTCTGACCCTCCTCCTGGAGACCCCTCCCCTCATTTTAATGTGCTTTGTCTTCTGACTGATCAGAGTAATCAGATCATTTATAAGCCCTTTCTGAGATGAAGAGCATGTGAGCAGGAGGTACCTAAATGTGCAGAGCTGGGAGCTCCAGGACCAGGACTGGGAATTTAAAGCAGTGCCTGAAAATTTGAAAATTTTCTATATTTCTGCATAAATGCGACCTAAAACTTCATCAGCCTTACACACAAGTCCTAAAAATAGCTAAGGAGAACCAAATGAAACAAATGAGACACAAATATTAAACATTGTCATTTATTTATTGAGGAAAATGATCCAGTATTACATAAAGGTTCACATACTTTTGCCAATTACAGATATATCCATTTGGATAATTTTCCTGAATAAATAAATGACAGAGTCTAATATTTTTGTCTCATTTGTTTCATTTGGTTCTCCATACCTACTTTGAAGTTTTGAATAAAATGAATGCAGAAACATTAAAGCATCACTGTACATTAATAAAGCTGATTCTAAATATATCAATATATATATATATATATATATATATATATATATATATATATAAATTTACATTCTTTATATATATGTTTATTGAATTATGACATGTCAAATTCATAACCATAATTCAAAACATCTCTAGATAAGAATGCTTACAATTTTTAATCAGAATGTCTAAAATATTTTACATTTTACACTGTATTACACAATACACATTACACTATATTATTACATTACTACATTACACTGTAATCTCTCCTCTGCTCTTACAGATTTACCCACAGCTACACTGACTGTAGAACCCAGATGGAGTCCTGTGTTCACTGGAGAGACAGTCACTCTGAAGTGTGAGATACAGTCTGACAGTGACTGGAGATATCAGTGGTATAAAGGCAGCAGTAGAACTGCAGTCTCTCAATCTCACACAAACACCTTTACCATCAGATCAGCAGCAGATCAGGATCAGTACTGGTGTAGAGGAGAGAGTGATTACAGACCCACATCATCACAGTACAGCAGTTCTGTTACTCTCACAGTGAAAGGTAAGATTACTGGTTTTAAGTTTTTAGTTTAATTTTAGTGTTTTTAAGAGGAGAAAGTGTCTCATATGATTAGTATCCCAAAAAACAGGTGATAATTAAATGTAGACAAAGGAGATGAGAAAAAAGATGAAGATGTACATCTTCAAATCCAACATCAGTGAAAATCACAAGTGTCTGCAGTAGGTGGTCCAGACAGCCCAGACAATCTCAGGAACAGCCCTTTGTGGAGTGGAGGTGGAATGACGCCAGGCCTTCTGGACAAAAGCAGGACTCGTCACTGTAGATGACCTCCTGTTGTTCTGAGTCAATCCATGATAGTCTGGCACAACACCACTGCAGTCTTTGGCAACATTAACCTGGTGCTGGTGGCAGTCATATAGTCCTGCATCTTGCAGATCACTGCTTGCTGAATGTCCCCATTCATGGCTGTTGGGTCAGTCACATACAGCGATAAGGTCCTTCCCTGCTTACACCACATGCGTGGCCAAGCATCACACTGGAATCATTTGCATGTCTCTTTATGTCAAACCTACCCACTGTAGAAGAATGAGACTGAGGCTTTACTCTCTCCTATGAACTTTTAATGAAGCCCCTTTAGCCCCCAGCAACCGCATACACACGCTTTTTCCCCCTTTCATTCCCCCACTATATAACCTAGTATACGTGCAAGAACACTGAACTACCATATATGACATCTCCCCCTTTCTTTTTTTTTTAATAGCAAAGAACACTACAAACTTAAACGTCCATCAGTTTTAACAGCACATATCCTAAACCAAGTGTTACTTACATTTAAACGCTTCAGCACTTACTCACTATATGGTACAGTATTATTACTGTCACAATAACATAGACAAAAAACAACATTACTGACAACAATACAACTTTCTCACAGCGTTTTTTTTTTTTTTTCAGTTTTCTTTTTTCTTTTTCTTAGAATTTTCATTGCCGTTTGTACAGCTCTCTCAGCGTGTCCATTGCCTTGTGGATGGTGAGGGCTAGATGTACAGTGCTTAACATCGAGCTGTCTTGCAAACTCCTGGAACTGTGCACATGAGAACTGTGGTCCATTGTCGCTCACAACCTCATCTGGAATGCAGAATCTGGCAAAGACTGTTTTCAGTTTATTGATGACTTGTGCACTTGTTGCTGTGGGTAGGTGCAGTATTTCAAGAAACCTAAAGTAATAGTCAGAGATCACCAGGTACTGGTGGTGTTTGTATTCACACAAATCCATTGCGATTCTCTTCCAGGGTTGTTCCGGAAGTGTTGTAGACATCAGAGAGTTTGCTGTGTTCTTTTCAGTTCATGGCACACCTGGCAGGATGTCACAAGCTCGGTTAATTTCTTGCTGAATTTTGGCCACCACACGGATGAATTTGTTCTCTCTCGACACTTCACTAGGCCCTGGGGCCCTTCATGAATTTTCTGGAGAATTTCACCCCTCATCACCTGTGGCACAACTATCCTGCTACCTCTGAGGACAAGACCATTATAAACCGATAGTTCCGATTTCACTCGGATGTACTCTCTTGCACTCTCAGGCACACTGCTTAGGTCCTCAGGCCATCCAGTTTTTATGAGTTTCGTGACAGACAGCAATTCATCATCAGTCAATGTAGCCATTCTGATTTCATCCATTTTCCTTGGAGATGCATCCCCCTTACCACATTAGCCACATAACAAGCTACCTCGCTGTGCATGTCAGTTTCTACACCCCTGCCAGCCAATGGACTTTGTGACAGGGTGTCTGCAATGATCAGAGTTTTCCCTGGAGCGTATTCTGCGATGGAGTTGAATCTCATGAGCCTCATGAGAAGACGCTGACAACGTAAAGGTACCTTGTCCAGGCTGCAGTTGTTGATAAGTGGCACTAACGGCTTGTGGTCTGTCACAAGTTTGAACTGTTCAAGTCCACTGAGGTATCTGTCAAACTTCTCACATGCCCACACGCCGGCCAAACTTTCCTTTTCTATTTGGGCATAGCGTGTTTCTGCTTCAGTGAGCCATCTGGAGCAAAATGCCACAGGTTTCCACTGCTCTCCATGAAGCTGAAGGAGTACCCCTCCCAGTCTATAACTACTGGCATCTGCTGACACAGCAGTGGGCTTGTTTACATAATAGTTGGCAAGTACTAGTGCAGTCATCAACAGCTCCCATGTCCATGTGTTCTTATTTCTTTTTAGAAGCTCATAAAGTGGTTGTCCTACTGTTGAGAGGTTGGGAATGTATCTTAGATAATTCACCATTCCCAATATTCTTTTCAACTCTTGCACATCTGCAGGCGGAGGCAGCTGCCGAATGGCTTCCACTTTTGTCTGGGTCTGGGCGGATACCGGACCGGTCAATGAGATGTCCGAGGAACCGTAGCTGATTCTGCCTGATGGAGCACTTCTCACGGTTGAG
>CM067482.1:3829031-3868901 GCA_034552555.1 Semaprochilodus insignis | reverse complement strand
CTTGGCTTGCTCACTGGGGGCTCGGACACCAGATTCTATGTAAAGCTTCTTTGTGACAACATCTGTTGTAAAAAGCGCTATATAAATAAATGTTGACTTGACAGTTTGTTAACTGGAATGTACACATTACTGTAGTGGCCAGTCACTACTTACAGTAATAAACTGTCTCTTTTTAATTCCGGCAAAGAACAACAAAAAAAGCTGCAGGTTTGTTGTAATTTCATTCTGGGCAATTATGGTTTCCGGTAGCTAAATGCACTTTGTACTCACAGACTGTGTGTGTAAACTCTGTGTGTCAAAACCCCATTGGGAATCGGTTTAGAAGCTAAGCTAATGCTATTGGCTACAGTTGTGGCTAAGGCAGCTAACTCTATTAGCGACTGAATGCTACTGCTAGCAGCCACAGCTACTGTAAAAAAAGCAGAAAGACTTGTCTCTTCCTTCCATGAAACATTTGATGCTGGACTCGCTAGTTTCTCCAAGGTTGTTTTTCACTTATGCAAAGCTCTAAAACCTGAAAAACAGGCGTGTGAGGGAAAGTAACACAGGGTGCGACAGCTCTTTGAGTCTCTATGTGGAAAACCTCTTTCCTGCAAACTCTGTCTAAACTCTGTATCGATGTGAAAGCTTGCTCCCTCACCCGTACATGATACCACCGATACACCACTATGATTGGAAGAACAGAATTAAAGAATCTCAGTCCACCAAATAGTATTTTAGATACTTCTCGCTGTAAACGTAGGTTTTACTGCTGTATGTGATCTCAGTAAATTCCACACTATGAACTATGAACATTAAATAGAAAAGCCACAGGGACCTCTCTAACTAGAGTCTTCTGTTCTAGATGATTCTGCTGCTGGATCCAGTGACATCACTTATGCACAAGTAATGTCTGGTAAAAAGAAACTCAAAGGAAATGGTAAGAACTGTGTTTCTGCTATAACACACATCTGTTTTCATTTCTAAATTTAAAACACTTTTTTTGTTTTAAAATTTGATATACACTCATCATCAAAAGAATAGTTGAACAAATAGTTGCACCCAGCAGGAATCAGTTGGCAGTAATGAAACATGGTGGGTAGGTTTGACATTGTGAGCCATGTGAATGATTCACGTTTCACACTCGGCCACTCGGCTGCACATGTAATGTAAGCAAAGACAGGTCTATTGCTGTACCTGACTGACCCAACAGTGATGCCCTCCATGAGTTCTCCTGTTAGTGCCAGCACCATTGGCAGACGGCTGTATGATGCAGGACTACATGCACACAGGCCGTTATCCCCACTGCTCTTTACACCACGTCAATGTCGCCAAAGACTGCAATGGTGTATGCCAGACTGTCATGGAGAGACTCAGAATGGCAGCAGATCATCTTCAGTGACGAGTCCTGCTTTTGTCTTGGTGGAGACGACCAACAAATCCGTGTGTGGAGGCACCGTGGTCAGCACCAAGATGAACGGTTTGTTGTCACGCACCATGTGTCCAGAAGGACTGGTGTTACTCCACCTCCACCCCTACCGCACCATCTGCAGGAACTGTGTGAGAATACTCAAGCTGCATGGGATGGATTATCAAAGGACAACATTAGGAACCTCTACAACTCAATGTGGAGTTGTCTGTTATGTTGCGTTAGCAAACATAGTGGCCTGACGCCATACTGAGAGTCATTACTTCTGTATGTGTAGCTCAATAAATATTGTCCATATCAGTCTAAATTTATCATCATTTATTGTTCCTGGTAACCTTTATCTTCCTTCCCAATAGCACTTCAATCCGACCCTTCCTTCTGGGTGAAACTATTCTTTTCACAATGTGCATATTTGTTAATGAAAGAACACAGTGACTCCTTCTGTTCTAGATAATCCTTCTGCTGGATCCAATGATGTCACTTATGCACAAGTTATGTCTACTAAAAAGAAACCTGGACGAGGTAGTAAAAACTGTGTTTCTGCAATAATGCTGATTTTAAAAATTGTAATACTTTTTTGTTTTAATATGTATATTTTTGATAACAAAAGAACACAGTGGCTCCTTCTGTTCTAGATAATCCTGCTGCTGGATCCAATGATGCCACTTATGCACAGGTTACCTCTACTAAAAAGAAACCTGGACGAGGTAGTAAGAACTATGCTTCTGCAATAATGCAGATAATATTGATTTCAAAAATTTTAATGCTTTTTTAAAATATGTATTGTATTTTTGATAATGAAAGAACACGGTGACTCCTTCTGTTCTAGATGATGGGGCTTCTGGATCCAATGACGTCACTTACACACAAGTTATGTCTACTAAAAAGAAACTCAAAGGAAATGGTAAGAACTGTGTTTCTGCTATAACAAAAATCTGTTTCTGTTTAATTGCCTTCGGTGTCTAAACTGATGTCTGTGTTAGATGATGCAGTGACGAGACCAAATGATGTGACATATTCCCAAATTCAGATGAAAAACCTGAAAAGCAACAGTAAAGGTAACTACACTACCTAATATACAGGCATACCCACAGATAGACTCAATCTTCTTCAGCATTCGTTTCAGTGAGATTGAATAGAGCTTGAGGAGTATAAATTTCATTGCTCTTGAGTGGCAGGGGAAGGTGTCTCCTATTCTATAGCATTCTGTAGTATTCTATAGTAATTCCATAGTATGTAATTGGATGAAGTTTATATTTTAGTAAAGAACTGCAATAGCAGAATGAAATGAAGTTTAAAAAAAGTATTTTTTGTTTTGATTCTGAAGCTGAACCCAGTGATGTGACTTATGCTGAAATCAATCAGAAAGACAAGAAGCCAAAGAAACCTCAGGTCAAGGGTGAGTTTAATAAACATGTCTGAATATACTGTGTTATGTGTTATGCCATACAGCATGACAGTCTGTGTTTTAATGGCTCAAATGCTTTAACTTTACTAGCTGTTGCTTGATAGGACACATTCATGTTCTTGGTAAATGCTAATTTAGTGTCATTGCTGACTGTTAGGGAAGAGCAGTAAGGGAGCTGATACTCTCTACTCAGAACTGAAGACAAAGGTAAGATGAGCTCCAATGGGTCAGTGTCATATGCTTGCTGGTGATACATTAAGGCAGATCTTGCAGGTACATGAACCTAAATAGCTTTTAAAGTATATTAGCTAGTGTAGAGGATATACTTCATGAAGTTATGACAATTAATTACATGTCCTTTGTTGCAGTCCAGTGTTAATCTCTGACAAATAGTCCAGGCACCACTGGTCAGATATACATGTTATCAGAATTTATTTGTTCATATTTAAATATCACAACAGTACAAATGGCCCCAGTTTGTTGAGTTGGGAACAAAGGGCCTTATTCACCAATTTCGCATGATGTTTTTTAATTGATTTGTTTTTGAGAAAAAGACTGCACCAGGTTCAGGACGTGCTCCTAAATCACAGAATTGTTCAGACCTTTGTTCTCTTGTGTGTGTAGATTCTGTTCCTGAATAAGAACAAATCTCAAATAAGGAAACACGGGTGAATGTTAGAATCTAAAAAAATCAATTTTACTAAATTTCTCATTTACTTTAGATATATTCGGTCATGCTGGACATGTTTGAAGTCCACATTTTAATTTTAGGTGGCATATTTTTATAGAAAAGATTTGGACTATTTGGGTGACTGTTGCATTTTAGAGTTGGCAACGTTCCTGTTCTAAAATAAATAATCAAAATATGGACACCAAACATGTCTAGGCTGATCTAGTGTTAGTTGATTTAAATTTTATTTGATTTGATTCTGTTTTTATTTTCCTTTTTTGTCAAATCCAGTAATCCGGTTATATTTAACTACTGAAGCAAACATTCAGCAATCTGAATATGGATCCATTTCTGTCAAGCAAATACTTTTGTTTGCATTGAAGTTGATTGAAAATTAAGCTTTATACAGTGTGAAATAGCATGATCAATAAAGGCTTCTTCTCTTGTAGGTCCATAAAAACCAGTAAACCCTCAGTAAGGAACTGCTGAAACAGTGTTGTGGCAGCCCCAGGATGTCTGAGTTCACTAACAGTGAGAACGGTAACTGTGTGTATATAAGAGAGTACACTGCTGATGCTGGGAAGCCTGTGTTGTTGCAGCTCTCCAAACTAATCATTTTTAGGGACTTCTGGTTGGAGTTTGAAAATTGTAGAGAGAAGAGAGTAGCGTGTGAAGATAATCAGACTGGTCGAATCATCTTTATCCAGTTTGTATCTCTTTGTATCTATTATTCATTTGGTACACAAAATATTTACATATGGTACATATCCTAAAAAGTAATGTTTTTGTAAAAATGAACATTATTTGAATATTTTATACTGAAAGGTTTATTTTTTATAAATATTGTTTTGAAGTAAAATGTGTCTTATTTACTAATTTATTGTAACTGAACCATGCAAGTGTTACTTATTATATTCAAATGCAAATGATGCATTAGTAGTGCCCGGGAACTCCCAGTTATTCACCAAGTGCTATATTATGTTACTATTATGTTATGATGTTATTATTAGTAACTAATGACATGTTCTCAAGTGTAAAGTATTGATGGATTTGTACCTGGCTGAGTAATTTTTAATCATAATGCTTTTACTAATACTTTCTACTTAAGTATATTAGTTAGTAAAGGAATCTATTTTTTACTCAGATATATTTCAGCCATTCATATTTAATTACTAATTTCTTTCAGTGTTTGATTTCATTATACTTATATGGGGTTTTCACCTGATACTTTTGTATTTTTACTCAAGTTACTTTATATAAAGGCACTTTTACTAATCAGTGTTACTGTGTATCCTTCATGAGTACAGAAATGTACAATACTGTACAAGCACAAGTCATGCTAAAGGAAAATTTATGGTTGTATAAATACTATATGGCACTTCTCAGCATGGACATTTTTTATGTTTTTATATGATTTAGTTTTTCCATATTCTGTGTTTTCTGTGTTTGAGTTTTAATGAACATTTATTGTATATTAAGCTATGTTCATTTACATTATTCTTTTAATTTGTGTTTTTTATGTCTATAGGTTCATTTAAATTTTTTACATAAATGCTTATTGTCTGTAGCCTGCCCATTTTAATATTTCCCTTTCTGATCTAATTTACAGTATTGGATATTAATTGTCGTTGTGTTATGTCTAAATAAATGAAAATGTATTTCCTAAGTTTTTATAATTTAATTAATCTAACTAATCCAATGCAGTAGAAGCTATATTTCTATGCAGTTTTGAATTAACACAAATATTTTTGTCTAACTTCAATTATGGTCTCTTCTCTACATTCAGAGACACGATTCAGTTTAATGAGTTGCTGTTGCCGAACAATCTGCTTTAATACAGTATGTCATTAGAGAGTTATAACAAATGTATTCCATGTAATATCTTTCTGTGATGCAGCCTTTAGAAATATTAAACACTTTAGAGGTCTGGTTCATATCGCAGTCTGTTACACGCAGGCACATATTTTGGTGTTTGTGTACGTCTTTGGACTAGTCGTAGACACAGGGGATGTGAGCTGCTCAGCCTCTGAACCTTTTGTTCATACTGGCATTTTGTTCCTGTTCACAACAGCATCACTCTAAATACGGAGGAGAAACTTGTGACATGTGACAACAAACCGTTCATCTTGGTGCTGACCACGGTGCCTCCACACACGGACTTGTCACTGAAGATGACCCGTTGCCATTCTGAGTCACTCCATGACAGTCTGGCATGACACCATTACAGTCTTTGGTGACGTTGACATGGTGTTAAGGGCACTTGTTGTTACAGTCTGTGTGCATGTGTTGGGTCAGTCAGGTATAGCGATAAGGCCTGTCCTTGCTTACGTCACATGCTCGGCTGAGCATGAACCATTCGCATTTCTCACGATGTCCAACCTACCCACCAGGCTTCTTTCAACTCTGGTTGATTCCTTCTGGGTGCAACTCTTTGTGAAACTTTTCTTTCCATGATGGGTATATATTCACATTTTCTTCTCAAAAGCTTGACAGTGTACACACCCACACTTAACACCCCTCCCCCCTGATGTTT
Organism: Semaprochilodus insignis; assembly: GCA_034552555.1. Taxonomy (NCBI): domain Eukaryota; kingdom Metazoa; phylum Chordata; class Actinopteri; order Characiformes; family Prochilodontidae; genus Semaprochilodus; species Semaprochilodus insignis. The sequence continues at coordinate 3,862,882 of CM067482.1, read as the reverse complement.
TATATCAACTGTGCTTGATTTGCTGTGTCCAGAATTTACTTCTACTTTATTTGCCACCTGCAATTATAAAGCATGTGTAAAGTGTAGTGGCCCATAAAGATTGTGTGAAATCAATGCATCAGCAAAGGCTTTCACACTCTCTGATTCATGTAGGTCTCTCAGATCCTTCATGTCGCTGATGCGTGTCTTCTTATATCCACCACAATCGATAGTGTGTGAAAAAATAGTTGCACACAGAAGGAATCAGCCGACAGGAATGAAATTTGGTGGGTAGGTTTGTCATTGTGATTCAGGTTTTTGCTCAGCTGTGCCTGTGATGTAAGCAAGGACAGGCCTTATCACTGTACCTGACTGACTATATAAGGTCACCCTGTTGTGCATGCTTTCCATTCTGACTCATGCTGTTGTGTTGGTAGCATCCTTTACAAGCAAAGTATGCCTCAGAGAAGAGTTCAAAAGCAATTGAAGCAGTGGAAGGAGTTGGAGATGGGTTGCATCGTAGGGTAAGCAGGATGGTCTCATTGACATATTGGGCGGCATACCAGTTGTGCTTATACTACAGCATAATGAGAAAAGACCAGATTTTTTCTGGATTTGGTTTGCTTATTTTCAGCCAACTGGAAACTAATGCTAGGCTAACTGGTGACTAATACTAGACTGCTAGCAGTTAGCAACCAAAGCTAAGTTGTTAGCAGTCCAGAGAGCTGCTTTGTTAGCTAGTGGATAAACACTGGTTTATATCAGTGGTTTATATCATATATATGCCAGTTAATTTTGGAAATAGTTACTTTCATGAAAAACAAAAAAAGAAAACACTTAATCCCACAACCCATGACGCAAAACAAAAATACAAAAAAATAGAAAACAGTGGCCAATATCCTCAACATTCAGCCATGCTCAGTTCCTACCAACATGATTGAGAGCATGTGGTTTTAAAGGTCAGAAGCCAGGTATTCTGGGAGTTGTAGTGAACAGAAAGAGAAGGCGTAGAGAGTGGGATAGGAGACATGACTGTCAGTATGAGCTGATATGTTAGCCTTGCTCACAAAGAGGAAGAACATATAAGACCACCAAACCACATGTGCTTTCAGATGCACACAATAAGGTCTGCTATACAGTCTTTGGTGCACATTGCAGAGAGGTGCCTATGTCTTTTCACCCACATGCAAGGAATATTTAAGATAAAGAGATAAAAGATAATGCATTTATTTCACTGGTTAAACATGCACATCATCCGATCTCCACAATGTATTGAAGCAATGTATGTGTTATTAGGTCATTTCAGTGCATCATGTTTTCGGTGCTGGGTATGAGGAAGTGTTTCTTCTCTAGTGTTGAGTGAACACTCTCAGACATACTGCTACGGGAGGAAACTTTGTCTATAGTTATACGCCGCAATGAGAACCTGCTACATATATCATGTTTTATCTTCTGGAACAGTTCTGCTCGCTCTCTGTTACGGTACGTACCTAAATTAATACAGTGCTTTACTATTGTAGTTAGACTGTGTTAATGATAGAGATAAAAGTGGACTTCCTTATTCTTAACTTGGAACATAGCATTCAGTGTCTATGCTAATCACTGTATTCAACTTAATAATCAAAATGCAACCATATATTGAATATATGGCATATAAAGAGAAAAGCTCCTAAGTTATTAATTCATTGACTGGGTTTGTTGTATCATATGGTATAAGCTCTTCTATTTGTCCTAGCATTCAAAAAGGTTCGAAAACTGTTATATCAAATGTTATCTAGAAGTATCAGTAGCAGAATTCATAGATTGAGAACAGGTGGTACAGTACAGTGAATGTCTTGTTCCATGTGTGGAATATGGGTCCAAAGCAGATGTTAGTGATTGGCTAAAAGGAGTGATTTGGGTGTGCCAAAGACCGTAGTGTGAAGGAAGTAGCTGAATTTGCAGGTGTATGGAAGTGTGTGGTCATATGGGTCTACCAGCAGTGGCTAAAATCCCACTCTACAGGGAATTCTCCTCAGAATTGTGCCGGGGAAGGCATCCACTAAATCTGGACCAACTGCACAATTCTTTGATGCAAGAGCATCTGAACATTGATTTGGCCTAAATCCAGAAACTTGTCCAGTCCATGCCAAATTGTATCGCAACCGTTATTCTTGCTTGTGGCAATTAGGTATATTTCAGTTGCATGTGGCAAATTTACTTGACAAGAACGCTTTCTGGCAGCTCGAGCACAGTTACTGTTAGCAAAGCATACTGTTAGCAAGCCCTGGATAACCAGCAGTGTGAAAGGCCTTGTGAACAAGAAGAAGAGTGCTTTTAAAGACAACAAACAGGAGGAGCTTAGTAGTGTACAGAGGGAGCTCAAAGTCCACTTGCGAGAGACCAAGGAGTCCTACAGGAAGAAAGTAGAGCAGAAGTTAAGGGAGTACAGGCTGAAGGACTGTACATCAGGGACTGTGGTCTGTGGTCAGCAGCACAGGGGCACCACAGGGGACTGTACTTTCCCCTTTCTTCTTCACACTGTACACCTCAGACTTCAAGTACAACTCTGAGACGTGCCACATGCAGAAGTTCTCGGACGATACTGCTATTGTGGCTTGTGTAAGGGGAGGGCAGGAGACCAAGACCAAAGAGATGGTGGTCGACTTTCGCAGGGCCAGACCACTCACACAGCCAGTCTCTACTGAGGGGGTGGAAGTAGAGATGGTTAAGACCTACAGGTATCTCAGACTGCATCTGGATGATAGGTTGGACTGGTCAGCCAACACAGACATCCTGTACAGAAAGGGACAGAGCCGACTCTACTTTCTGAGGAGGCTGGGGTCCTTTAACATCTGTAGGAAGCTCCTGCAGGTGTTCTATCAGGCTGTGGTGTCCAGCTGTCTCTTCTATGCTGTGGTGTGCTGGGGAGGAAGCTTTGAGAAGAGAAACGAGATGCGACTGGACAAGCCGGTCAGACGGCAGGATCAGTTGTTTGTGTGGAGCTGGACTCTGCACTAATTGCTGTCCATTATGGATGATGATGGGCACCCACTGCACACCATCATTATGGACAAAAGGAGCAAGTTCAGTGGCAGGCTGCTGTCACAGAGCTGCTCCACAGACAGACTCAGGAGATCCTTTGTCCTGAGAGCCATCAGGTTCTACAACTCTTCCCAGTGGGACCGGAAGAGGGAAGAGGACAGATGAGGACTGAATCTCTTCTGTGACTGAATGTTAAATGTGCTCTCTGCTGCAGGTTTGGGTGTTTTGGCTGATGGGAACACAGTGACAGAGCGCAGAGCTGCTGGGAGTTCCCTCATTTTACCACTCGGACATCCAAAAGAATCCGGTTTATTCGCTCAGTGGAAATATGAAGGGAAGACATTTGCAGTATATAATGAAGGACAGCTTCACATAATTAATGCACAGTTCAGTGGAAGGTTAAAGCTGGACAGTGATAATCTTAGTGTAGAAGTGACAGATCTTCAGCTCCAAGACTCTGGAAGTTACTCCATTGCTGTAGATAAACCTGGAGTACAACTACCAACAAGGATAATCAACCTGACAGTCTATGGTGAGTAATTTCAACATCCTTCTCAGTCTGTTTCTAAAGCCCGGTTCAGGAATGTGTAGAGTCATTTCCGTTTGTATGTCCCAAATTCTAGAAGGAGGATCATGTTTCTTAAGGGACATTTATAATGTAATATGATGTGCATTAAAAGTGTCACAGCAATCATTAATAGGTTTACAGTGCTGTGAAAAAGTATTTGCCCCCTTCCCATGCTCTTGTATTTATGCATATGTGACCTGGGGAGTTTCACCCCAGGAAATATAACCCTGCTATCACACAAAAGCACACAGGTTCGTTTAGAAAGGGGCAGAGACGTGAAATGGGGTTCAGTGTACAACTTTACTAATATATAATCTGGTCATACAGAAACATTAAAAGACACCTTTATTAATAAGTTTGTTTTAAAAATCGGAATCAAAAATAAAATATTTAAAATAACACAGGTTACTGGCAGTGTAGGTTCACACTATTGACTCATCATGTGTATTCTACTTAAAAACTGGCTTCAGACACTCATTCCCGGTTTCCCTTACTGGAGACTGTACCCAGCACACACACACAGATTTCAAAAGAAAACCTCAAAAGGTGGTGACTCCAAACACAGCAAGCCAAATGCAAAAGTGAGAGAAATACTCCAAGAGGATAACCAGTCAGCCCAGGGAACACCACGTGCACAAAGATCCTCTGAAGGGACAGATAAGAGACACAAATAGTGAATAAACAGCTATAACATCCAGAACCCACAACACACACTACAGCCAGTATCCTCAATAAAAGGGGCAAGGTTCACCTGGAGCCAAGATGGGCCCAATTGAGGGGTTAAATAAAAAAAAGGAGCAGGGGGGAGACTGCTCCTCAACTACGGTGGCTGCCCAAGCCCAAAAATGACAGTGACAGCTCTGCCTGTTACACATATTTATCACACAGATCATCAAACTACTTTAATATTAGACAAAGAACCCATGTACACTACAAAATACTGTTTTTACATGATGATTCAGCTTCACCTGACTCTGTGAAAAAGTGATTGCCCCCTCAGCTTCTAGGTCAACCAGTTAACCAAACTGAATTGACTACTGGGTTCAGTTTCACTAACCACACCCAGACATGATTACTGCCAGACAAACATCTAGATGATGCCCAATTTGCCATAATATTCTGTGGACTGGTGAGTCAAGTTTGGGAATTTTTAGAAAAAATGGGTTCCATTACATTTTGAGTAAAGCTAACACCGCATTCCACCATAAGACAGGACCTTAAATGGACAGTTCATGCTCAAAACCCCCTAGTGTACCAATGAAGCTGATTTAAAACAATTCTGCAAGTAGATTTGGCCAAAATTCATCCACAGCGATGTAAAGACAGGTTATTTCAAACGTTTGATTGGAGTTTGTTATTGCAACAGGCAACTATTAGGTTTAGGGTACCGATTACTTTTTGACATAAGTGACGTAGGTTTTGAATAAATCTTTACATTTTAATAAATTGAATGGTCAGTTAAAGGCTACATTTAGTGTATATTAGTGTTTCTTTATCTTATATTAAAATTTGCTGGATGAACTGAAACATTTAAATGTGACTAATTAGCAAAAATGGAAATCAGATGAGGGAGAACTGCTTCCTAAGAGTACTGTATATTAAGAAAGGATGTGACCTGTGGAGTCCCATAAATATATGTATTTGTGGCGGTAGAGTAGGCTTGTAGACTGAGTAGCTTTTATCTGTAATATATGCTCGAGTTGTGGTCGGGGTGCGGGATGTGGGGGGTGCCACTAGTCAAAAACAAAATAAGCCACTCTCCTTGTAAAACAACTAACAAGAGCAAAGACTCTCTGCTGCAGGTTTGGGTGTTTTGGCTGATGGGAACACAGTGACAGAGCGCAGAGCTGCTGGGAGCTCCATCATTTTACCACTCGGACATCCAAAAGATTCCGGCTTATTCGCTCAGTGGAAATATGAAGGGAAGACATTTGCAGTATATAACAAGGGACAGCTTCACATAACTGATGCAAAGCAGTTCAGTGGAAGGTTAAAGGTGGACAGTGATAGTCTTGGTCTAGAAGTGACAAATCTTCAGCTCTATGACTCTGGAAGTTACTCCATCATTGCAGATAAATCTGGAATGCAGCTACCAACAAAGATAATCAGTCTAACGGTCTATGGTGAGAAATTTCATCTTCCTTTTCAGTCTGTTTTTAAAGCCCGGTGCAGGAATGTGTCATTTCATGTTTGTACGTCCCAGATTCTAGAAGGAGGATCATGTGTGCATGTAGCTGCTGGGATTTTGTTTTGTAACTGGTGCTTATTCTTCTTCTTCTTCTTCTTCTTATTATTATTATTATTATAGTACTTCTTTTTTCTTCTTCTTCTCTTTGTTTATGTACATTATTATCTATCTATCTATCTATCTAAATTAAGTGTGTTAAAAAAATTTGCTATTATTTGCCATGTAGAGTGATGTGCAGTGAGATGTCTTGCTGCTCATTTCCCTGAAATGCTACAGTCAATATTTGCAAATGATGCTTCTACTGCATAACTATACCACTCATTTGTTTAAAAAGTGGTTCCATTTTTTACTGCAGTGTTTATATGAATAGGACCTAATTTGGGCTCATATTAGGAAAGGATGTATATCTCTATTTGTGGTGCTAGGTCTATACTTGCCAACTGAGTAGGTTAGTCGGTTCCTAGAGAAGCCAGGGTCAGCTCCTGGTCAAAAAAAAAAAATGACAAAGAGCATCCCCCTTTTAAACAACCCTTTCCATCCCTGTTGGAGATTGAGACATTGAGTTCTTCATGTTAACAGCTTCTTATCAGGCCAGAACACGAACATCTACAGAAAAGGTGGTTATCTAGAATTGAATACTTTTACTTTTCATTGTTTACATATTTACATGCTGAGGAGTGTTTGGTACAACCCTGAAATCTGATTGCCCAGTCCAGATGCCAACACAAATTTTTTTCCACATCATTGGGTTTGACCTCACTGCCCTTATGGACTGCTCTGTACTGCATCCTTAGGCTTACAAGGTTAACACCACAGCTCATTTATTTATTTGTTTATTTACAGGTCCACTTAAGATTGAGATTGAGAGCAATCAGACCTGGGTGGAGTCTACAAAGAGTTGTGAGGTTCATCTCCTTTGCCGAGAGCCAGAAGATCAGAGTGCGTCCTACACATGGAGCGGCTATAAGACCCGCATTGGAGCTGAACTGCACTTCACTCTCTCACCAGCAGATGGAGATGTGACACTGGACTGTACTGCAGTCGGACGCCTTGGCACTGGGACTAATACAATCAGAGTGAAGTGCAACCCAAACAAGACTCCACCAGGTACTTTGTACAGGTCATATGTGTCCTAATATGGACCCTCAGTTTTTCTGCACTATGTAAAAAGATACACAGACAGGGCGACTGGGTTAAATCTAATGTATCTAATGTAATCTTGTAAACTACAGTTAGATAAAGCTTAAAGATAATGAATACTTGTTAAAGAACAATCACACCCTTTTTCACAACAGCATAGAACTGAACATCACATTACTGCAGTTATTGAACTTAAATCAGTCAGTAAAAGTGCACAGGTGGCAGTAATGATAACATTACAGGATGAACTAGTTACTGAAACACTGAACACCATCATGATTATATAACAAAATATATAAACAACATTCAGCTATATGATTAGGTCACATGGTGTGTACTTACACATTGAAACAAATCAAGTAATAATATAAAATGTTAAAAAATAAAACCCAAAACTAGAAAACTAAAACTAATGAAGCTGTAAGGAATGTGCTTTGAGTGGGTGTGGGCTCCATCACCATCACTACAATATTTAGAGACAGGCTGCTCAAGGCCTCAAAAATTATTAACCAACATACCTTAAAAACAACAGCTACATACTTTCAGCATTATAACTTCTATGACAAAAAGCATAACCCATATCTCCCAGAACCCATCATCCTTTACTGCAGTCTACTGCATGTAAGGAGTAAATTACTGCAGAGTCTACAGTGTGCATTTTCAACAGTACTTCGCAGTGTAAGGTTGGTAGCATACGGCACTTAGAATTTGTAAAATTCTTTTTTTGTTGTTGTAAAAAAAACAATGGGAGGTTCAGTAAAGTTCTTAAATAGAGTAATTAATTATAGCAGTAGTTTATTAGCAGTAGGTAATGTTGCAGCCCTGTATACAGGACATGAGGGTTCGAATCCCCGTTCAGGCAGTAATGCTAATGTTTTAGATGGCATTGGGAAAAACTCTTAGCACCATATTTGGTTTCCATTCAAACCTATTTAGGCTCTTTCTCTTGTTTGAAAAAATGTTTCTTTAGATTTGTCCTAACAGTCTTGATTCGATGTTTGGCTATATTTCACTTGGAGTTGGCTGCAGATTGGCGACAGAGTTGCAAACAATGAAGAGTTAGATTGACAGTTCAGCTACAGCTAACAGAGTTTGTCCATTTTCCCACATACCTTGCAAGTAAAGTGAGCAAGGACCGCCCCTGTGACTCTTCAGGCATTCTTTAGATTTAGTTTAGTTTAGCTACTTACATTGAATGCTTACTCCCAAGGACTTGATTTGTGAAGGCATGAATAAAGAGGGGGGGCTTAATCAGATGCAACACCAGCAGTGCACAGAGTGTGCACCAATAGTAAATAAAAAGGTTTTGCTGATTGATGGCACAAAGTCTTCTAAGACACTGGATTTATTTCAGCAGTCAGCAGGTGATGAGGACAGTTGTATTACAGCGCCCTCCACAATTATTGGCACCCGTTGTTAAGATGTGTTCTTAAATAATATAGGACAACAATGCAAACAAAGAGAAAATGTAACCTTTAATTCAAGTGCATTTATTCTGTGGGAAAAACATCCCACATTAAGAAATTATTTTACATGAAATCATCTGTGCCACAATTATTGGCACCCCTGATGTTAATACTTTGTATAACCCTCTTTTGCCAACAAGACAGCACTTAATCCTCTTCTATAACATTTCACAAGATGGGGGAATACAGAGAGAGGGATCTTTGACCATTCCTCTTTGCACAATCTCTCTAAATCGTCCAGAGTCCTGGGTCCTCTCCTATGCACTCTCCTCTTCAGCTCACCCCATAGGTTTTCAATTGGGTAGAGGTCTGTGGACTGAGATGGCCATGGGAGGAGCTTGATTTTGTGTCTGGTGAACCATTTTTGTGTCGATTTGGCCACATCATCTTGCTGAAAGACCCAGTGACAACCCATCTTCAGTTTTTGGGCAGAGGCCACCAGATTTTAATTTAAAATGTCCTGGTATTTCAAAGAGTGCATGATGCCATGCACCCTAACAATGTTCCCAGGGCCTTTTGGAAGCGAAACAGGCCCACAGCATTACCGATCCTCCCCCATACTTCACAGTGGGCATGAGGTGCTTTTCCGCATACTCATCTTTTGCGTTACGCCAGACCCACTTAGAGTGTTTGTTGTCGTAAAGCTCTGTCTTGGTCTCATCTGACCAAAGCACATGGTCCCAGCTGAAGTCCCAGTACCAGTACACATTTACATTTATGCATGTAAGTGAGAAAAGTTTTTTTTCCGTGCATGCCTACCAAACAGCTTGGAGACTTCGTGACCCCAATATGCTACTCTCTTAGTGAGCGATTTTTTTTTAATTCACTTAAGTTAAAGGTTACATTTTTCTACAATGTTCAGCATGATTATGCTTCTGCAATAAAAATTTAATTTATTTTGAGGCTTTTAACACATCTTAACGAGGGGTGCCAATAATTGTGGAGGGTGCTATAAATATATTAAATAATTCTGATAATATAAGCAGGCTAAGAAGTCAGATCAAGTCAGGTGTCAGGTGATCATAACATTAATTAGACTTTCTGTACACCCAGACATGTAACTGTTATGCATGTTAGCCCAACACTAATACTAATAAACAGATGTTTTTGTTTTATGTCAATGATTCGTTGATCAACAAACATGTTGCGTCAGTTCAAATTCAGTCTATCAAATTGGGTCCACACAGTAAATTTGTGGACTGCTGTTTGTTGGCAGCCCACCCTCTGCTTCTGACTATTACATCAGTGACTTTATTCTGTGTATGTGATGCAGGATCTTCATTCTCAGTGTTCAGTCTGCTCAGTAGTTTAATGGCAGTGTCTCCATATCTGCTGGTGTCCATTGTTCTGGGGTTCAAATGCTACAGAGCTCGAGGTAAGAACTCACTGTCTTTCTGTGGGTCACACTTTCATTCTCAATGAGACAGACATTTTTAATTAGCCTGAAAGGGAAACATAATATGTAATTAATTGAATGTCCATCATTGTGTATTTCACAGGTATACTTGATGAGGAGAGCAGAAAACATGCAGTGATAGAAGATTGAGCATGCTGACGAGTGCTTTACCACATACATACATTCTAATTTGAATCACTTTAAAGAATTAAGACAGTCTGTGACAGTGTTTTAATAGAAGTTTTAAAAAACATCTCCCACACTGAAATATTAAGCAGGTCATTCATGTCCTCTGTCAGTAAGTGGAGAGTTATTCATGGACAGCAGCTGTGCTGTTTCAGTAAGAATTTAAACTCATCATATAACAAATATCGAAATGATTGTCTGTATTTTTGTATGACATTTTGATACATAGTTGCGGTACATATTGTATTTCTACATTTGCTTACATATTTAATATGTCCGGGTTTGGTACATGGGAGGACACAAGTGCAGGGTGTGAGGGCCTGTTGGTACTGAACGCAGACAGGAATGGAAAACAGATAATGTTGTAGGAAGGGAAGCTGAACATAACGGCAGGTGAATCAGGAGCGATCGTGATCACTTTGGCTTTGGGGGATAAGTCGGGGATTGAATCACTGAGCTCAGCCAATGGGTATGGCAGCACTATGTGCTGGTGAGTATAAGCAATGGAGGACCCGGCTATGGCCTTGCCATGAGGAATGGCAGTCAAACAATGTTTTTGCAAAGGGACAGCTAAACCAATTCTTCAGATACGTCTGCTTTTCTTTCCCAGCTTTTTCTTTGCCCTTTTTGTTTCTTTTCTCTTCATACTGGTTTTATAATTTTATTCATAATTTTTTTTTCAATTTTTTTATTTATTTAATTGTCATTGAAACCCTTCATTTGGGCTCCTTTTGTTCAAAGACTGAAGCGTAATTCTTGACTGTCCATATTAAAGAAAGAAGTTCTAAGAGCAGATCATCTGTGGTATTTTGTTTCTGCAGAATGTGTAAGGTCTTGTGGCCGACCACTGTGGTGTGCCTTGCATGGTAACACTTCACAGTTGTGAGAACAGTTTGGCATAAGGTTCTTATCTGTTCCAGGATGACTCTGCCCCAGTGCACAAAGCAAGGTCTATCAAAGCATGGTTGGTGTGATGAAGCTTGACTGGCCCACACAAAGCCCTGACCTCAACCCCAACGCTTTTGGGATGAACTAGAATGGAGATTGCAATCCAGGCCTTCTGAGACACATCACCTTTCTCAAAGAGGATAGTGGATACATTGGCTTTGTAGCTGTGTTGCACAATGGTGCACAAATTGCTCAGGTCAGTGTGCAGCCATGTTGGTGTGAACTTGTAGAACTCTCTTGGGTGAGAGCGGTGTAGGTGTCAGCCGGGGTTAATTTCACTAGTAATATGCAGAAGTTGCACATAATGTCTTACAGTTCAACAGCATCATATGAACAGATGTAATATGGAATATGTTATGATACCTGAAATTATATGGTTGAATAAACTTGTTTTATATTTGTCGTGCAAATGTAACCCTATGAAAAACAGTCCAGCATGCATTACACTGGTTTATGATGGTTAAAATGCTACAGTGCTTGTCTAGTGCTGGTTTAGCTCATCATCCAGCATCAGTATCTCCATTTTTTAAATTTTTACTTTATCATCATTTGAGCATCATTTGAATGTTTCTGCCCTCTCCTGTAAAGGTACTGCTCTGGGGACACTTGTTTTTCTTTGGACAGGGATGATATTAATTTTCATTGTTGCAGACCAGCATACAAGTATCTAAAGCACAGCATTTGCTGATGTTAATGGTGACCATCTTAGTAATTTCCATTGCTGCAGACCAGCATATCAGCATACAACATTGCTGGTGACCAGCCATGCTTGACTATTCTGGTTTTTCTAGCAGTGGAGATATAATGTTTGACATATAACACCTTAAAACACATTTATAAAGAATTGTTCAGGACTCAGGATTCATAAGCAGTGTTACCCCTAAACTTAATTTAATATTTTTTATTATTGTGAAAGAAAACAGCAGAACTGATCAGACTGAAGCAGATCAGCAATGGCACGATAGTCCCTAACATGGTTCCTCATTTACAGATATGATCACTTTTTACTACGTGTCCACTTGCTGATGATCTGAAGGTGGACGATGAAGAGGAAGATCAGCAGTGTGCCTGAAATTAATCTAGAGTGAGCAGAGAAAGTGAAGTGGTCTGCAGCATGGGGAATGATTTCTGCAAGGACATTCCTGAGTGAGGAGCAAACACGTTACTCTGGGTTACCACAGTTTTGGTTTATCAAGTGCATCAAGCTGATGTACGAGCTGAACTAAAACAGCAGCATTACAAAGACTGAGAACAAATTAACCCCCTAAACCATATGCACTTTCAAATGTACATGAGAAGGAGTTTATAAATCTGCTGCTATACGGTCGTTAGTACACAGTGCAGAGGGGTGCTTATGTCGTTTCAGCCACATGCAGGAAAAACTTTAGATAAAGAGGTAAAAGATCTACAAACTGGAAAAGTGATGCATTTAATTCACTGCTTAAACATGCAGATAGTCGGTCTTACTTTACTGACTAATCAGTTTTACTGATAATCACTTGGCTGATTTACTGAGAAATGATGGACAGGTTATCACGTCATTTAGGTGCATCATGTTTTCAGTGCTGGATATGAGGAAGTGTTTCTTCTCTAGTGTTGAGTGAAGACTCAGACAGTATGCTACTGGAGGAAACATCTTTTAAGCAGCAATGAGAACCTGCTACACATATCTGCTACATATATACAAATATCTTTTATCTTCTGTAACAGTGCTGCTCGCTCTCTGCTACGGTACGTACCTAAATTAATACAGTACTTTACTATTGTAGTTAGACTGTATTAATGATAGAGATAAAAGTGAACTTCCTTATTTTTAACATGGTACACGGTCCAGCAATGCCAGACATTCTGTTTTACCTGATTGATCAAACTGTAAACTTGAACTACACGTGTTTTAATTATGTAATATAAATATTGGGTGTGTTGTATACTACAAGCTGTTTGTTTTAGCCTTCAGTACGTTTCAAAAGTGTTTATCAGAACATTTGAAGGATTTATAGAACCGTGCTTCTCAGCCCTGGTCCTGGAGGCACCGTGCCCGGCACTTTTTAGTGGATCCCCTGCTTTAACACACCCACTGCAGCTCTGAAACGGCTTATTAGTGAAGAAACACTGATGTAGAATGACTTTAGTTGAAAGCATGTATGACTGTTGATGTAACACTACTTTGATAAAATACCTGTGATGTAACTGTTTGTATTTTGGGTAGCAAAATATCCAGATGTAAATCTAAGAGAAAAGCTAAACAGATTATTTTTATTCATATCTCCTCATATACTGCTTCATAACATGTATATGGTAAATGTGCTCTCTGCTGCAGGTTTGGGTGTTTTGGCTGATGGGAACACAGTGACAGTGCGCAGAGCTGCTGGGAGTTCCCTCGTTTTACCACTCGGACATCCAAAAGAATCCGTCTCATTCGCAGAATGGAAATATAAAGGGAAGACATTTACACTGTATAACGAGGGAAAACTTCACATAATTAATGCCCAGCAGTTCAGTGGAAGGTTAAAGGTGGACAGTGATAGTCTAAGTGTAGAAGTGAGAGATCTTCAGCTCCAAGACTCTGGAAGTTACTCCATTAATGTATATAAACTTGGAGTGCAGCCACCAGCAAAGATAATCAGTCTGACAGTCTATGGTGAGTAATTTCAACTTCATCTTCCTTCTCAGTCTGTTTTGAAAGCCCACTTGAACATGTCATTTCTGTTTGTAAGCCCCAGATTCTAGAAGGAGGATTGTGTGTACATGTACAGCTGCTGGGATTTTGTTCTGTAACTTTTAAAGTTAAAGGAGAACGTGGCATTCTTTACAATGAAGACTGATATACATTAAAGAGACTTAGTGTTCATTTACTTGCAATGCCATAGTCATTATTTACAAATGTTTGTTGTCGCATATGGGGATATACAAGTTCCCGGACAACTAGCTGGTTTTGAAAGCACACATTAATGATGAATGTATTTATATGGAAACCTAACTGCATTCATGTTTTCTTTATTGGCCAGTTAGCATGCCAGCTAACCTAGCTAGCTATTGAGTAACCTAACTCACTCATCAGAACAATCCTGAGTTGTTCCAATCACTTCCATGGCCACAGGTGTGTACAACCAAGCACCTAGGCATACAGTCTGCTTCTACAAAATCTGTGAAAGAATGGTTCGCTCTCAGGAGATCGGTGAATGGTACCGTGATAGGATGCCACCTGTGTAACAAGTCCTGTGCACAAAGTAAGGTCCATAAAAACATGGATGAGCGAGACTGGTGTGGAAGAACTTGTCTAGCCAGCACAGAGCCAACCTCAACCCAACAGAACACCTTTGGGATGAATTAGACTGTGATCCAGACCTTCATGTCCAGCATCAGTGTCTGATGACCCTAAAAATGTGCTTCTAGAAGAATGGTCAAACATTCCCATAAACACATTCCTAAAACTTGTGGAAAGCCTTCCCAGAAGAGTTGAAGCTGTTATAGCTGCAAAGGGTGGGCCAACATCATATTAAACCCTATGGATTAAGAATGGGGTGTCACTCAAATTCATATGAGTGTAAAGACAGACAAGTGAATACTTTTGGTAATGTAGTGTATATGTACGAAGATGCATCATATAAACTGGGAGGGAAGAAACAGCAGTTATGAGCCTCTTGTCCATGTTTATCGCCACACTGCTAAGAACTGGAACTAAATGCTGGTAGGAACAAACAGCAGTTCACAGAGCAAAACCTGACCCCCGCATGTCTATGATTGGTCTGAAGAATTTGTTGGAGACAATCATTTACGATGTCACTTTACTATATCATTATTCATTTGCATAAGATTGAGAAAATCTCATTTCGATTTGTTGCTTGACGCTCTGCTACTTGTTGCTAAATTGTGGCTACAAATTACATACTCCCACAGGAAATGACTGGTCATTTGTTCCTGTATTTCCTGCTAGTGTGAACGTAGGGTGATACCTCCTTGAATAGAAGTTTGCTTTGAACAGTTCTTCTGGTACTGACACCTAGTGGTCAGCATGTCACTCATTTAATAAGTGGTTGGTTCTGTGTTCTGCCGAACAGTAGAACGTTGCTGTTTTGGCTCTGTACTCCTTCGTATTGGACATGAAATGAAACTATGTTTATGTGGTTAAAGTGCAGAACGGGATTTGGGATATTTGGGATTTGACTGAAGGTTTCCTGCTAGAGTTTGCTAGCTATTTTTAGTTGTGGTCTGCTCTACACAGTCCTTCCTTTTTTAATCCACCTTGTCTTCATGAAGCAAACTGCTCAGTGAACTTTAGTATAAGTGTTTCAAGAAGTCAAAAATATCAACCAGAAATTCAGTTTTCAGCAGTATATTTTGGTTTATTTACCTGAACTGACCAGATTACCTGTAATGTAAATTATGTCAAATGATGCATCGGTTATTTGACTGGACATGTGTAGATAAAATGAACCTGTACAATTTGGACATCATCTCCCTGCTGTCTGCAGTGACATCATTAATAAATATAAGTGAGGAAGTTCCACTGCAGCTATATGCAGGTTTCCATGTTTCAGTTCAGATAACGAGCAGCGGAGTTGTCGCAGCAGACAGAACACTGCAACTGACTGTACTGTGACAACCTTAAACAGGTCTCTTAAATGACTCTTTAATCAGACAGCTCAGAATATACAGAGCCTTTTTGTTTTTTTGCTTGTTTGTTTTGGTAAATGAAGACAAGACAGATAGAAACTCACTGAAAATTTAGCAAATCAAATCAAGTCTAAACAAATCAGTACAATCAGTCATACACAGTACAACTAGCAATGAATAGATTAGAGATTACCCTATACTTAAACAGATGGAAATGGGGTACACAGATTCCATTTGGAAAAAGGGACAGATACTCTTGTCTTTCCATCACTCCAGTGCCAGAAGACCTCCTTTCTCATGTCTTTCTATCGCTATGATACTTCTGTCTTTAGTGAAGATACCCACTTCACTGGTATTGGTACTGGTACTTCTTTGTCACTTCATTGTTTGGTTTTTGGAAGTCAGATAGAAAATGTCGCATCTAGAAACAACTACTGTGTATAACATCTCTGGACCATACAATAATGATAAGACACAGCTGACCAAAGAACAACCAAACTGTCCAAATATTTCCTAAATTGGAGTCTAAAGATGTTGTTATTCTGATACAGTAGATATTAATATCATAAAAATCTGACATTTTTCACATTAGCCTCGCAGTGCATATTTAATTTCAAATAAAAATGTGTCCCTGTCCAAATATGCGAATACTTAGACTGCTCTGTATGCCATCCTGTAGCTACAAAACCTTACTCTACATAAACTGCTTCTTTTACAGTGGTGCTTAAGATTGAGATTGAGAGCAATCAGACCTGGGTGGAGTCTACAAACAACTGTGAGGTTTATCTTCTGTGCCGAGTCCCAGAAGATCAGAGTGTGTGCTATACATGGAGCGGCTATAAGACTGAGAGTGGAGCTGAACTGCACTTCACTCTCTCACCAGCAGATGGAGATGTGACACTGAACTGTACTGCAGTCGGACGCCTCGGCACTGGTACTAATACAACCAGAGTGCAGTGCAACCCAAACAAGACCCCACCAGGTATTAATACAAACCAGTAAAAACACAAACCGCATTACAGCATTTCTAAATACAGCTGATTACTGTATCTGTACAGGCTTTACTGCACTCCTGTGTTTCTCATGTACAGATCATATGTGCTTTAATGTGACCCCCAGCTGTCTGAGGACCCTCGACTTTACTACACTATGTAGTACAACATGTAAACATATATACAAACGGAGCAAATCTATCCAGTGAGCTTCTGATAGCAAATGCTTAAACATTCATATGTACTGTTTAAAGTACAATCAGATTTTCACAACATCCCTGTTTATCAGTCACGTCATAACTGGACACCACATTACAGTAGTTACCTGGTCTGTGTTTCAGGAACGTCATTCTCAGTGCTCAGTAGTTTAATGGCAGTGTCTCCATATCTGCTGGTGTCCATCATTCTGGGGGTCAAATGCTACAGAGCTGGAGGTAAGAACTCACAGTCTGCCTGTGGAACACACTGCACACCTTATTAGGCCTGAAACTGAATCATATTAATTGATTGATTTAATGTTTATTGTTGTGTTTTTCACAGCTAAACCTGATGAGGAGAACAGGGTACATGCTGTAATAGAAGAGAGAACATGCTGATGAGCACCACATTTCTACATTCTAATTATGATCTTTAGTGCTATAAAGCACCAGATTGCTTTCACAAGTTCAGTCTTCAATAGTGCTTTTATGTATTTCATATTTATTCTCTTTTTGTATACATAATTTTTCATATAGTTACAATTTTACTATTATTGTTTTAGCTGATCTATTTTTTTCATGTATTTAATTATCAGTGTGACTCTCCTCTGTCTATTTTGAAGTAAAGAAAGTATGTGTGTTTAATATCATAATAACAATAAAATTATATTGCTCTGTTTATGAGTCTGCTCTGACTGTTGGGTCATGATGGTAATATCTTTAATGTCCTGATTCTTAAAGTTATCATTAAGAACCTTAAGAACATCTCTTCACCATATGCTCTCTAACAGTCCACATCCACCAATGAAAAAGGGGCCACCATAAGACCACCACTTTAGGCAGATAACACTAGAACCATCTTTTCCATACACTGAACTTTTTCTTTCCTACACTGTTTTAGTAGGCCCCACCCCTTGCCTCCCCTTTGAAAAAGACCACCCGGTTAGTGGCCTCTAGGTAATGTACGTTATAGAGCCATGCTCTACATTTTTAAATGAAATCTGTTGGTTGATTATCTAATATGTCTCAGCTCTATAAAAGTCTCTGTAAATCAGTTTTTAACGCATGTTTAAACAGGACCTTTCATACACAGTATTTATAATTCCATTGTTGGGGCCTATTAGAACAGATCTACATGCTTGGGGTTTTCCAAAATTCCAGCACTTTGTCACACTGGATGGCGCTGTCACCTCACAGCAAAAATGAGGATGAGGGTCTTTTCTTTGTGAAGTTTGCATGTTCTCCCAGTGTCTGTCCATAAATGTGATGCTAATTAAGAGATGAAAGTAGCCTCTGTCTGTTTCACTACCAGTTTTAACTTGTCTGAATTGTTGGCTTCATTGTTTCCCCTCTGGTTAATCTTTGCCACCATCTTATGGCCGTTCCATTACCATATTAGCTCAAGTGAAGGGTGTTAGATGAGCCCTTGGAGGGACCAAGAGAAGTGTAAACCTCAGCAGCAGAGCCCATGTTATCTGACGCATTTCCCTTGAAGAAAAGTCAACAAAGCTGTTTACAAGCCACAACAGTGAACTGCTGTAAAGTTCGGCTTTATGTCTGATACACATGACAGCTGATAATACTACAAGCCTGCTCGCCTAGTCAAAAACAGGAACGCCCCTTGTAATAATGGAGTTCAGGTGTTCTGTCATACTAAATACTAAAAGGTGTGTGTAAATCATGCACATAGTCGACCAATCTCCATAGACAAACAGTGGTAGCAGAATCATTCCAAACAACTCAGTGACGTTGTCACACGTCTGTTTATGACATGTATGCACTGCTAGATCTGCCACAATCAACGGTGTCTAAAGGAGCAATAGACTCACAGAGTCAGGCTGCCATGTACTGAAGCACAAACATATAAAATCTTCTGCTGCATCACTCACAACCTCTAGAAACAACATCAGCACGAGAACTGTGCATCACTTGTCTAATAAAATGGGTGTTTCCATGGCCAAGCTGCTGCACACAAGCCTAAGTTCCGTATGTGCAATGCCAAGTTTCAGCTGGAGTGATGTAAAGCATGCCGTCACTGGACTCAGGCACAGCAAATTTGTGCTCTATGGACTGATAAACTACGCTTCACTGTCTGACAGACTGATGGATGAGTCTGCACTTGGCAGACGGCAAGAGAGAAAGCTACCTCCCAGAATGCACAGCGCCAGCAGTTACTTTTGAAGGTCCTTACTGTTCCAGTGAGACTGTGCCCCTGTGTATGAAGAAAGGTCCATAAAAACCATTTTGATGAGTTTGGTGTGGAGGAATTCCAGTGGTCTGAACAGAGCCTCGACCTGTACTCCACTGAACATCTTAGAGATGAACTGGAAGGCCTTCTCATCTATCAACAGTGTTTGACTTCACACATGCTCTTTTGAGTGAAAGGGCCCACATTCCCTCAGCCATACTTGAAAATCTTGTGGAAAGCCTTCATAGAAGAGTATAGGCTGTTATAGTTGCATGTGGAGGGTTTTGGAAAGCAGTGTCTTTCCTAGCTAGTACAAATACGTTAAGAGGCTAAGAGGCTAAGAGGCTAAAACTCCCCCTAAGCTCAGACGCTGTCCGATCAAGAGCCAGTGCTATACCTAGAAAGAAGAACACAGAGTTAAATACAGCAAGTGCACTACCTAGCAATCCCAGGCCAGTGCTCATAAAATTCTCTCTCTGAGAATGATTGGCCTCACCTAAATACCTGGAGAGAAGAAATGTTAAGCTCAGCATAAGTGCATAACAAAGCATTTCAACATATTCACCAATTATCATTCACTTAAGTGCTTTACAAAGAGATGGGTCTTTAGTCTACATGTGCAGACTGTGAGAGAGTCTACTGAGAGTTCGGACGGCCAGTGCAGGTACATTCCACCATCTGGGAGCCAGGACAGAGAAGAGTCTGGACGCTCGTCTTCCATGCATCTTGAGGGATGGCGGGTCATGCTGAGCTGTACTTGAAGCTCAAAGGGCCTGAGGTACAGATCGACTCTTGCCCATTGCTGTAAGGTAGGGAGGGGCTGGTCCATTCTTGGCTTTGTAGGCAAACATGAGAGCTTTAAATCTGATGTTGGCAGCTACAGGAAGCCAGCAAAGGGAGCGCAGCAGTGGAATAACAAGAGTGAACCTGGGGAGATTGAGAACAAGCTGAGCTGCTGCATTCTGGATTAGATGCAATGACCTGATGTTCCACAGAGGAAGACCAGCCAGGAACAAGTTGCTGTAGTCAAGCCTTAAACTGACAAGAGACTGGCCAAGCAACTGGGTGGCCTCTTGAGAAAGGAAGGGGTGAATCCTCTGCATGTTGTACTAGAGAAATCTGCATGACCGAGCCAGATTCGCAATATCAGCTGAGAACGATAACTGGTCATCCAGAATCACACCAAGTCTTCTTGCATCTTCACGTTGGGGTGATCAAGGAGTTGTCACATGAGATGACAAGATCATGGTAAGGACCTGTAGTGCCGGGGATGAACAACAGCTTAGTCTTACTGGGATTGAGTTTGAGGAGGTGAGCCGTCAGTCAGACATTGATGCGGGTGTGATGGTTAGGTGTCTACATACTTTTGGCCATATAGTGTATGTGGTTATCGGTATGCGTGACTGTTTAAGCATTTGCTACTGAAAGCTAGCTAGATCGTTTTTCGTACTTGCCTGTATTTGTTTACAACCTAACATATACTAGGAAAACTGAGGGCCCTCAGACATACACTTGTGCCAATCTCTGTCAGACTACACAGCTTTCAGCCAATAAGATGTGAGCAACATCTCATGAGCAAGAAGCTAAATATACTAATAAATAAGACATCAATAACAACCTAATTCTGCTGGGTCCCTTGGGACTTTTGTACGGAGTTTCTTTACAAAGGTAGATTGCCACTATGTCTTGATGAATAGGATTGCTAATCTAACTATTTTGCGGACATGTTGCTATCAGCAGTGTTGCTAACAGCAATGCTACCATGGTGAATCTACTGTTCACTAGTGTGTGTGTGTATGTGTGTATGTGGGTTTCACTACACGGGTGGGTTAAATACGGAAGACAAATTCCTCTGTGTGCAAAATCACAAATGGCAAAAAGTGGCACCTAATTATAGTGTTGTAATCAGGGAAAAGGGACTGTTTGCACCTTGTGTTAAGATGACCAAACCATCAGACTGTAGCTCATTGTAGACCCTGGGTATTTGGTGAGGTTACTGGTTTTACAGAAAGTACCAGACACCAGCAGAGAGGCACCACAGACTCACACAGCAAATTTGCAAGAGCGTGGTTTTGGTAGGTTTATATGTACAGGCTCACTCTGTCTCTGAAGCTCTGCATGCATGACCTTCCGAAGGGCCACACATGAAACCTCATGGGAGACATTCATCCTCCTAAAAAATGACTTAACAAGTAATCACATTAACAACAATTAATTATTAATGAAAGTGTGGTGTTGTGTTGTTTGTGTGTTGTTGTGTAGGGATGTGGGGTCAGTTTGTGTCAGTTGGTGTTAACTGTGGAATAGACGTAGTTGATCTAATGGTAACCTCACCTGTTAGGTTAACCGATTTATGTGCTTTTCTGCTGGTGATTCTAATAAACAACACTTCTGACAGACGAATCCTGGCCTCTACCATGTCTCCTTCTATGCTGGTACCACAATGTTTTATATTATAATTTTCTTTATTCCCACAGCTTTTATAGAATACAACTTTTCAATTATCAGTTTTAGTACATTTAGTGAATTCATCATGCTTGGTAATTAGTTTTCTTTATAAAACTGCTGTTTTCCAAGCTAAAGGTATGAAGTGACTATGTGACATTAATTAGGTGACAATTATCGCTAAAACATTTCCATTACAAATTTAAAACCTTGAGCATCTATGGCCTTTAGTGTTCTGGTTCTGGGTTTCAGGTACTGTAGTAACTGAGAGGTGATGAATGGAAGTGCTGGAGACTTGTGGCAGTGGTATTTGCACCTTCATTAAAAACAATGGTTTTGGGTTTTTGGACATTGTGTGTCATTCAATTTAAGCACCTCTCCTATTGACCCAGGACCCAGTCTTACTCTGTAATTTCATGACGTGCAACATTAAGGTTCGGTTCTGCTGAATGTTAGCCATGTGACTACCTCTTTCCATGCTTTGTAACTCGGTGTCTAATGCCTGAATAAGTCTGTTGGGAACTGTAATTGATTTTAGCTATAGACTCATAGGGCCCTTGACCACCTGTGGCTGCAGGGCCCACAAACAAGTTATAGCATCCCTAAATGAGGCAAACAAGCAAAAGAGTAGCGATTGCATCTTATATCATTTCATTGGTGCTAGAAATCCACTGTTTTACTAAATTTGGGAAAATTATTAATGAGGCCTGAATCAAACTTGCATCAGTGCAAAACTATTAAATCTGCCTCTGTATGTGTGTGAGGTGTCATTTTTCAGTGGTATGCTTATTTCCATTTTGTTCCTCTTTTTGTCAGGAACTAACTAGACTGCACTCAAAAAAAGTTACAGTAATGAGATTACCAGACACAATTAGTCACCTTGCGTGTTGATAGTAATTTCAGGCTCCTGCAGATGGCGCTGCACGAGGATGATGGGGCTATAAATACCTGTGGGGTGTGAGTGACTGAGAGACTGGGAAGAGGTGGTACAGTGCAATTGCAACCACTGTAATCACACAATAATCAGTTTTTATTCATTGGCCAGTTTCTTTCAGATACTGTACGAGTCTGAAGGAACTTTGAAGTGAAGAGGTTCATTCTTTTGGTTCACATTTAAATAAACTGTTAACTTGCTGATGTGGATGTGATTTCCTCTGTATTTGTTTTGGAGAGTCAGAGTGATACTTGAACATACTTTAAAGTATTTAAATAGTGATAATTAACATATTTAATATACAAGTGCTCTCTCTCTCTCTCTCTCTCTCTCCCTCTCTCTCTCTCTATCTCACATATTATGAGGGTAAGAATGAAGAAGTGGATACAGTCAGTCAGTCAGTCAGTGCGGGGACAGTATGGAGCTCAGTGCACTCTCTGTAATACTCTGTGAGTAAATGTTCTTTATGTCTTCATTAAAGTGAGAGCTGCTGTATGGAGGTGTTAATATTCAGTCTGAGGTTCTGAGTGATCAGCTTCTGAGTGATTCAGTAACTGTATGTAGTTCAGATAGTTTATAAGCCTCTCTAGCTCACAAGCTTCTGATAAATGTAGTTTTTAAATGGTTGACTGTTTTATGATGGCTTATTAGTAGCATGGATCCCTTTGTAATAACTTGTTTTAGATTTATGCTTAACCTTCCTTTTCTGAGTAAAGTCTTGGCAAAACTTGTTCCTGGGTCGGCCTCTCAGACACAGTTCTAGACTTGTATAGATCATATTGAATAGACAGGTTTTGGTTTCACAGGAAAATAATTCTTCGAAGAAACCGGTGGGGTACCACAAGGGTCGGTTTTGGGGTCTTTGTACATGTCACCTTATGTCATCGGGAAACACAATATCACTTTTTCATAGCTATGCCGATGACATGGAATTATGTGGAATTCTATTTCTATGCCTTTCGATCGAGTTGATCACTGTAATGCTCTTCTTACTGAGGTTTGTATGAAAACAATCCATCCACAAAAACACAAAAGAGATATATATCATTCTAAGAGAACAGCACTGTTAATGACCTTAAAGCACATCTTTAAATGTTTCAACTCATAATCTTAGATTTGTGGAGCTGTGGTTTTGTACATCATGGATGATCTTAAACCTGCTACACTCAAATGAGCTAAATGCAGTAAGAGGATATGACAGGATGTGAGAGGTCCTGAAAAAGCAACAAGGCAGTATGCCTTGTGAGTCCCAAATACTGACTCTATGAGACAAAATAAGGGAGTTTACAGAATTAACACAGAATAAAGACTCAAATCTGAGCGAGGAAATATGTGTTTCTGCCTATTTCTCTTTGACATTTAAAAACAGCCCAGCTGTGTTTAATTCTGAAAGGGTTAGGAGGAGAATCGTTGTATGTAGTTACAGGCATATATGAAGTATACATGCTAATCCATGGTCTCTTATCTACCCAGTGGTCATGTTTCTCACGTGGTCCCCAAAGAATAAGGGAAATCTGCTGTCCTCTGCTGGTCATTGGGGGTGTAACATATGTTTTCGTATGTAATAGTGGAGAGAAATGATGTAGGGGGAAAATTAAGACATTTTGATGGCTGAAACTATATAGGTGATGTGAGAAATATTATGTGGCTGTTTTTGGTATGTTATACAGTCAGATAAAAATAAATAACACTGAACCTAAAATGAGCATATTTTTCCATCTTACCTTTAGATATGTATTCAAATCAGGACTGTGTGCGTTACTCTGAGTTAAACTGATTGTCAAATAAGTTCTGAGCTTTGTATCATCCTGCATGTAAACACGGTCACTAAAGGTGTCTTTTAGGATAGATTTTAATGTTATAAAAAAGCTATAAATGACTTTAAAGCACTAACTGTCTTTAAATGTTCCATCTAATAATCTTAGATTTGTTTTTGTACATTGTGGATGATCTTGAAACCCGTGGCAGTCTAGTATACCAAATACAGAGAATGAGAGGATGTAACAGGCACTGAAAGAGCTGTAAGGCAGTGTGATGCCCACTCCTGAGTCCTAAACACTGACACAACTACACCTAAAGCAAGGAAGGTGATAGCCGGACTTGTGGCACTTCCCACAGCTCTTAGTGGTTGGTGTAGCTCAGTGGATAACACCACTACCTGCCAGGAAGCCATCACCACATGTGGGAGACTGGGGTTCGAATCCCTGTCTGGGTTACTATGTTGTGCTACACCAGTAAGAGTCCTTAAGTAAGAGTCCTTTAGGGCAAGACTCCTAACACTACATTGGCCCACCTGTAATATGATTAACCTTGTAAGTTGATCTGGATAAGAGCATCAGCTAAATGCCATAAATGTAAATGCAATACTGAGGAAAGGGTGGGCTTTAGAGAGGGGGCAGCAGAAGAGTGTTCAAAACTATGCATACTCATATTCAGGGCAGCAAACATTTTTTTTCTGCCCTCCTGTACACTCTAGACACTTTACCGTATATCCTGTTCATCTGCACTCCTGGACACTCTAGACACTCTAGATGGACATCACTGAGTGAAGAGCAAACACGTTACTCTGGGTTACCACAGTTTTGGTTTATCAAGTGTATCAAACTGTTATGTATGAGCCGAACTAAAACAGCAGAATTGGTTACAAAGACTGAGAACAAATTAACCCCCTAAACCACATGCACTTTCAAATGTACATGAGAAGGAGTTTATAAATCTGCTGCTATACGATCGTTAGTACACAGTGCAGAGGGGTGCTTATGTTGTTTCAGCCACATGCAGGAAATACTTCAGATAAAGAGGTAACAGATCTACAAACTGTAAATGTGTTCTATTTAATAGTACTGCTTAAACATGCAGACAGTCAGTCTTACTGACTTTACTGACTAATCAGATTTACTGATAATCACTTGACTGATTTACTGAGAAATGGTGGACAGGATATCACGTCATTCCAGTCCATCATGTTTTCAGTGTTGGGTATAAGGAAGTGTTTCTTCTCTAGTGTTGAGTGAACACTCTCAGACAGACTGCTACAGGAGGAAACATCTTCTAAAGCAGCAATGAGAACCTGCTACATATATAATGTTTTGTCTCCTGGAACAGTGCTGCTCGCTCTCTGTTATGGTATGTGCCTAAATTAATACAGTACTTTTGTAGTTAGACTGTGTTAATGATAAAAGATAAAATAATGTAGAATGACTTTAGTTGAAAGCATGTATGACCGTTGATGTAACATTGCTTTGATAAAATACCTGTGATGTAACTGTCTGTATTGGGTAGCAAAATATGCTGATATAAACGTAAGAGAAAAGCTAAACAGATTATTTATATTCAGATCTCCTCATATACTGCTTCATGACATGTAATGTATATGATAAATGTGGTCTCTTCTGCAGGTTTGGGTGTTTTGGCTGATGGGAACACAGTGACAGAGCACAGAGCTGCTGGGAGCACCATCATTTTACCACTCGGACATCCAAAAGAATCCGTCTCATTCGCAGAGTGGAAATATAAAGAGAAGACATTTGCAGTATATAACGAGGGACAGGTTCACATATATCATGCCCAGCAGTTCAGTGGAAGGTTAAAGGTGGACATTGATAATCTTAGTGTAGAAGTGACGGATCTTCAGCTCCAAGACTCTGGAAGTTACTCCATTGCTGTAGATAAATCTGGAGTGCAGCTACCAACAAAGATAATCAACCTGACAGTCTATGGTGAGTAACTTCATCTTCCTTCTCAGTCTGTTTTTAAAGCCCGGTTCAGGAATGTGTAGAGTCATTTCTGCCTGAATGTCCCAGCTTCTAGAAGGACGATTGTGTGTGCATGTAACTGCTGGGATTTTGTCCTGTAACTGTTTAAACTGTGTGTGTTAAAGGAGAATGCGTCATTCTTTACAATGTAGAGTGATGTACATTAAAAGCGCCTTAGTACGGTGGCCGAGAAAGCCCAACGCACTGCAAGTTAAAAACGCGCTGCAAAGTCTCAAAACACAAGCATCAAAATGACACGACTTGCACAACATTAGCCAAACGCGCTGCAAGATCTGAAAACACAAGCATCAAATGAGACCGCTTGCAAACCATTAACCGAACGCGCTGCAAAGTCTCAAACGCGCAGCAAACACTAAAAACACATGCAACTTCCAAAACACATGCAGAAAGCCTCAAAGCACAACGGAAGTGTTTCCGAGGGACACTGAAAGTGGACGGACCCGGACCTGGACGTAGAGCCGAGACAGCCCCAGTTCCAGCAAAAGTAAGTTTTATCTGTTTATTAATGAATATTCAGTCGGGTTATTGGCCAGGTTCTTGTGTTAACTTAATAAACAGTTAAACCTTAATTTTAGCCACTCGGTGTGCATTGTTTAAGGTGGAACGAAACGTGAACACGAGAAACTGGCCAATAAACCGAATGAATATTCATTAATAAACAGATAAACTTTTCTTTCAGTCACTCGGTGTGCATTGTTTAAGGTGTAACGAAATATAAACACAAAAACCTGGCCAATAACCCGACTGAATCGATGGCTCTACGTCCAGGTCCGTCCACTTTCAGTGTCCCTCGGAAACACTTCCGTTGTGTTTTGAGGCTTTCTGCATGTGTTTTGGGAGTTGCATGTGTTTTCAGTGTTTGCAGCGCGTTTGAGACTTTGCAGCGCGTTCGGTTAATGGTTTGCAAGCGGTCTCATTTTGATGCTTGTGTTTTCAGATCTTGCAGCGCGTTTGGCTAATGTTGTGCAAGTCGTGTCATTTTGATGCTTGTGTTTTGAGACTTTGCAGCGCGTTTTTAACTTGCAGTGCGTTGGGCTTTCTCGGCCACCGTACCTTAGTGTTCATTTACTTGCAATGTCATAGTCATTATTTACAAATGATGCTGTTAATTGTTGCCGTGGGCGTATACAAGGTCCCAGAAAGCTAGTGGTTTTGAAAGCACATATTACTGATGAATGTATTCATATGGAAACCTAACTGCTTGCATTCATGTTTAGCTTTATTGGCCCGGTAGCATGCTGGCTAGTCTAGCTAGCTATCAAGTAACCTAACTTACCAGAGACACCAACAATATCCACTACTTTCTTCCAATCACTGAATCCAGGTGTTCCAATCACTTCCAGGCCACAGGTGTATTAAACCAAGCACCTAGGCATGCAGACTGCTTCTACAGACATCTGTGAAAGAATGGTTCACTCTCAGGAGCTCAGTGAATTCCAGCATGGTACTGTGATAGGATGCCACCTGTGTCCAGTGCACAAAGACATGGATGAGCGAGTTTGGTGTGAAAGAACTTGACTAGCCAGCACAGAGTCCTGACCTAAACCCACTAGAACACCTTTGGGATGAATTAGACTGGGAGCCAGGCCTTATCGTCCAACTTCATTGTCTGACCTTACAAATGTTGTGGTCAAAAATTCCCATTAACACATTCCTAAACCTTGTGAAAAGCCTTTCCAGAAGAGTTGAAGCTGTTATAGCTGCAAAGGGTGAGCTGACATCATATTAAACCCTATGGATTAAGAATGGGGTGTCACTCAAATTCATATGAGTGTAAAAACAGACAAGCAAATACTTTTGGCAATATAGTGTATATGTACGAAGACGCATCATATAAACTGTGAGAGGAAGAAACTGTGGTTATGAGCTTCTCGTCCATGTTTACTGCCACACTGCTAAGAACTGGAACTAAATGCTCGTAGGAACAAATAAGTCACAGAGCAAAAGCGAACCCCCCATGTCTGTGATTGGTCTGAAGAATTTGTTGGAGACAATCATTTACGATGTCACTTTACAACATCATTATTCATTTGCATAAGATTGAGAAAATCTCATCTCGATTTGTTGCTTGACGCTCTGCTTCTTGTTGCTAAATCGTGGCTACAAATTACATACTCCCACAGGAAATGACTGGTTGTTTGTCCCTTATTGCCTGCTAGTGTGAACGGAGGGTGATACCTCTTTGAATAGAAGTTTGCTTTGAACAGTTCTTCTGGTACTGACACCTAGTGGTCCGCATGCTGCCTACATAACTATAGCAGTCACTCATTTAATAAGTGGTTGGTTCTGTGTTCTGCCGAACAGTAGAACATTGCAGTTTTGGCTCTGTACTCCTTCGTATTGGATATAAAATGAAACTATGTTTATGTGGTTAAAGTGCAAAATGTTATTTTGGATTTGACTGAAGGTTTCCTGCTAGAGTTTGCTAGCTATTTTTAGTTGTGGTCTGCTCTACACAGTCCTTCCTTTTTTAATCCACCTTGTCTTCATGAAGCAAACTGCTCAGTGAACTTTAGTATAAGTGTTTCAGGAAGTCAAAAATATCAACCAGAAATTCATTTTTTTACCAGTATATTGCACTTTACTGGTCTGATGTAATGTAAATTATGTCAAATGATGTATCAGTTATTTGGCTGGGCATGTGTAGATAAAATGAACCTGCAAACAATAGAATTCATCCTGCTGCTGTCTGCAGTGACATCATTAATAAAAAGTGAGGAAGTTCCACTGCAGCTATATGCATGCATATTTCTATGTTTCAGTTCAGTTTATTTGCTTCACATCATGAGCAGCGGGGTTGTCGCAGCAGACAGAACACTGCAACTGACTGTACTGTGACAACCTTATAAATGTCTCTTGAATGACTCTTTAATCAGACAGCTCAGAATATATAGAGCATGTTGTTTTTTTGTATGTTTGTTTTGGTAAATGAAGATAACACAGATGGATCCTATGATGCTCTCATTGAAAATTCAGCAATAGCAATTCTATTCAAATCAGTTCAGTTCAATTCAAAACAAATCAGTACAATCAAATCAAAGTTTATTCAACACACACATAGTCATACACAGTACAACTAGTAATGAAAAGATTAAACAGCTGCCCTCTCACATGAAACAATAAGTTAATATGAGATTACCCTATACTTAAACAGTTTTAAGACATGGAATGGGGTACACTGGTTACTTTTGCAAAAAGGGTCAGATACTTTTGTCTTTCCATCACTCCAGTCCCAGAAGACCTCCTTTCTCATGTCTTTCTATTGCTATGATACTTCTGTCTTTATTGAAGATACCCACTTTACTGGTATTGGCATTTCTTAGGTGTTTTTTTGGTCTTTGGAAGCCAGATAGAAAATGTAGCATCTAGAAACAACTACTGTGTATTATTATTTTCTGGACCATCAAATAACGATGAGACAGATGATCAACCGAAGAACAACCGTATATATGTATATGTATATACCCTTAAAAAAATGTGTACAATTTCCACATTAGCTTCAGTCCATATTTCATTTCAAATGAAAACGTGTTCCTGTCCAAATACTTGCTTTGTATGCCGTCCTGTAGCCACTACATGAATGTCTTCTTTTACAGTTGTGCTTAAGAGTGAGATTGAGAGCAGTCAGACCTGGGTGGAGTCTACAATGAGTTGTGAGATTCATCTGCTGTGCCGAGCGCCAGAAGATCAGAGTGCGTCCTACACATGGAGCGGCTATAAGACTGAGAGTGGAGCTGAACTGCACTTCACTCTCTCACCAGCAGATGGAGATGTGACACTGACCTGTACTGCAGTCGGACGCCTCGGGAATGGGACTAATACAACCAGAGTGAAGTGTAACCCAAACTCCCCAAAAATCCCACCAGGTATTAATACAAACCAGTAAAAACACATAAACAGCATTATAATATTTCTAAATACAGCTGATTACTGTATCTGTACAGGTTTATCCTGCATGCCTGTATTTCTAATGTACAGATCATATGTGCTCTAATGTGACCCCCAGCTGTCACTCAACTTTACTACACTGTAGTACAAGATGTAAACATATGTACAAACAGAGCAAATCTAGTATCCAGTGAGCCCTGTTTAGCAACCTTGTTTATCAGTCATATCATAACTGGACACCATATTACAGTGGTCACCTGGTCTGTGTTTCAGATACGTCATTCTCAGTGCTCAGTTTACTCAGTAGTTTAATGGCAGTGTCTCCATATCTGCTGGTGTCCATCGTTCTGGGGGTCAAATGCTACAGAGCTCGAGGTAAGAACTCATCGTCTTCCTGTGGAACACACTACACACCTTATTAGGCCTGAAACTGAATCATATTAATTGACTGATTTAATGTTCATCATTGTGTATTTCACAGCTAAACCTGATGAGGAGAACAGTGTACATGCTGTAATAGAAGAGAGAGCATGCTGACGAGCACCACATTTCTACATTCTAATTATAATCTTTAGTGCTATAAAGCACCAGATTGCTTGCACAAGGTCAGTCTTCAACAGTGCTTTAATGTTTTTCATATTTATTCTCTTTTTGTATGCATCATTTTGCATATGCTAATTAGTTTACTATTTTTGCTTAGCTAATTTAATTTTTCATATATTTCATTATCAGTGAATCTTCATTTAGGCTCCTTTTGTTCAAAGACGAAGCATAACTGAAGTTTAACTCTCTTTTGTCTATTTTGAAGTAAAGAAAGTATGTGTGATTAATATCATAATAACAATAAAGTTATGTTGCTCCGTTCATGAGTCTGCTCTGGCTGTTGGGTCATGATGGTAATCTCTTTAGTGTCCTGATTCTTATAGTTATCAGTAAGAACCTAAAGGAACAGTTCAGCACCATATGCTCTCTAACAGTCCACATTCACCAATGAAAAGGGGTCACCATGAGACCACCACTTTAGGCAGATAACCCTAGAACCATCTTTTCCATACACTGCACATTTTAGTAGATGAGTAAAGTGGCTTCTGCGGGAGAAAGTTTCACACTAAAGAAAATGAAAACTGGAAAAGCATAATAGGTCCACTTTAAATAACATCACACTGCACTGCTTTTTTTCCCACCACCACATAACAGTGCTGTAGTGATGTTTTTGACTGGAGCTCAGACCTGAATTTTCAAAGCAATTCAATATAATTTGTTCACAAACAGAAATACATTTTTACTCTCAACTATTAAAATATGAATATTGAATTGATATATAGTCAGTTAATGTTGAAGTCATTGGTAATAAATTATTAGTTCTAACATAGAAATCATAGTACAGAGATCTCTGGGAGATTTGCTCTCAACCTTGCTCCTGGAAGACCCCCCCTCACTCTTATTTTTGTCTCTCCGCTTTCTCTCTGTACCCATCACACCTAATCCAACTGACCTGCTAATTAACAAACATGAAATGAGTGTGTTTTAGCAGGGAAGGGGAAAGGCAAAAATGTGGAAGGCTAGGGATCCTCCACCAGGTTTGGGAACCACTGTAGGAGATTTGTAAGTGAATAGTGCCCTACCCTTATCAACAGTTCCCCATTATCATCATTATCTAAGAAACAGTAGCTGCTTAAATGTTAATGCAGAACTACTCATTCATCCCTGCTCAGTTGCATATTAGCAGTGAAAAGTAACATAAGGTGTTTCCACAAAATGCAGCAGTGGAAGTTGCTTGGTAAAATGTGTCTATATTGTTCATCACTAGGCTTCACTTAATTCAACCTCATTATTATTCCTTTATTAATAGAGCTTCCAGTTAAAACTAAACAGAGTTCAGAAGCCTGGACAGAACACATGCTGGGTTACCTTTATTGTGAATGTCATGGATGTGTTAGTTTAATTCAAACCTTTCTGCTTTAATAATGAAATAAAAACAGATGGTCAGGATAATATGGACCAGAAGGAGTTTCCTCTTAAGCCAGGCATGCACTGTGCAAATTTTAGAAATCTTGTTGTTTGCTTACAGCTCACACTCCACGTTTCTCTGTATACACCCACCATGTACGGAGAAAATGTATGTACTCACACACTCATGTCCCACTGACATGACGTGACATTGATGCTCACACTGCACATGAAACGCAGCCCATACAGACAGGTCAGCTCAGACAATTTCCAATAAAGCTGTGTCATTCAAAACAACACACTGCATGTCCAAAAACACAGGCTGAATCTCTAATGACTCCCTGCTCCCTGAGTATGGCACCATGTAGGATAAGTGGCTCCTGCAACCAGCAGTGCATCATTTGTCTAGTACACAGTAATTTGGGATGTAGCCATGTTTACAAAATCATACTGGACAAATGTTTTAGTGTAGAAGCCCGGTGTAGAAGTGCGCTACATAGGATGGAGAGGGGCATATGGGATTCAGCTGCTGACAAACCAACTGCGCTACAACAGCTTTGTTAACTGTACTACACTGTACTGAAACTGAGTACCAGCAGCACTACAGAGACAATAGCAGTCATAGTTGTGACTGTTTGTATGTCGTTTTGGGTGCGACTTTGAGAGATCGGCTCGTGAGGTCTGCTCAAACCGATTCCCGAACCGAAATTCATCCGATTGTCCAACTGCTCAATCGGAGCTTGCTCGGGCAGTTTTAGACATCGCTTCCCCTCTCACACTGCATGGCAAACAAATCCATAGGAAGCTGAAATTCGGCCCTATCAGGAAATTCAGTCGGCTACAACCAAATCGGGCTTAAAATCTGTCAAAAATCACACCTGGCTTAACAGTATGTATAATAAACTTGTATGTTTTGTGTATTTCACATTTTGTATTTAAAATGGGTTAAGATTTTCACTCACCTTCACACCTGTATAAGTGTGTCAATAAAAGAGATCCATCTTGGTTCAAGCATGATGCCCATGTAAAACAGTAGCCTATATGTAAACAGTAAAACTTATTATATAGGTCTTTCAAATGTAGAGAAAGACAGAGAAGTTATAACTCTGAAATACATTTGAGATGCAAATCTTCTTCATGCAAAATATCACCTATATGTACATCTTCAAAATGTTTACTTTAATGTATTCAGATGATTCACTATTGCTATTACTGGTATGTAGTTATTGAAACTGTGTTAAGAGTTTCTTAGTCATCTCCACACAGTCTCTCCAAATATAGCATTACTGGTACATATGCACGAGTATTTCTGTTAGACTACCAGTGTACATTCTGAGAGCAGATCATCTGTGGTATTTTGTTTCTGCAGAATGTGTAAAGTCTTGTGGCTGACCACTGGGGTGTACCTTGGTAACTGGGGTGTGCATGGTAACACTTCACAGTTGTGAGAACAGTTTGGCATAAGGTTCTTATCTGTTCCAGCATGACTCTGCACAAAGCAAGGTCTATAAAAGCATGGTTGGGTGAGGTTGGTGTGATGAAGCTTGATTGGCCCACACTAAGCCCTGACCCCATTGAACGCCTTTGGGATGAACTAGAATGAAGATTGCGATCCAGACCTTCTTACATGTTAAGCAGAGACACATCACCTTTCTCACAGAGGATAGTGGATACATTGGCTTTGTAGACTTTGCAGTGTTGCACAATGTTGCACAAACTGCACAAGTCAGTATGCAGCCGTGTTGGTGTGAACTTGTGGAACTCCAACACAAACTCTCTTGGGTGTGGGTGGTGTAGGTATGAGCCAGGGGTTAATTTCAGTAGTAATATGCATAAGTTCCAAATAATGTCTTACAGTGCAACAACATCATATGAGCAGATGTAATATGGAATATGTTCTGATACCTGAAATTATAAGGTTGTATACACTTGTTTTATCTGTCATACAAAAATCTGCTCATAAGTAACT
>CM067482.1:3798674-3825145 GCA_034552555.1 Semaprochilodus insignis | reverse complement strand
GTGGAGCTGAACTGCACTTCACTCTCTCACCAGCAGACGGAGATGTGACACTGAACTGTACTGCAGTCGGACGCCTCGGGAATGGGACTAATACAACCAGAGTGAAGTGTAACCCAAACAAAACCCCACTAGGTATTAATACAAACCAATAAAAACAGATAAACAGCATTATAATATTTCTAAATACAGCTGATTACTGTATCTGTACAGGTTTACCGTGCACTCCTGTATTTCTAATGTACAGATCATATGTGCTCTAATGTGACCCCCAGCTGTCACTCAACTTTACTACACTGTAGTACAACATGTAAACATATATACAAACAGAGCAAATCTAGTATCCAGTGAGCTCTGTTTAGCAACCCTGTTTATCAGTCACATCATAACTGGACACCACATTACAGCAGTCACCTGGTCTGTGTTTCAGGATCTTCATGCTCAGTGCTCAGTCTGCTCAGTAGTTTAATGGCAGTGTCTCCATATCTGCTGGTGTCCATCGTTCTTGGGGTCAAATGCTACAGAGCTCGAGGTAAGAACTCACAGTCTGCCTGTGGAACACTCTACACACCTTATTAGGCCTGAAACTGAATCATATTAATTTACTGATTTAATGTTCATCGTTGTGTTTTTCACAGCTAAACCTGATGAGGAGAACAGGGTACATGCTGTAATAGAAGAGAGAGCATGCTGACGAGCACCACATTTCTACATTCTAATTATGATCTTTAGTGCTATAAAGCACCAGATTGCTTTCACAAGGTCAGACTAACAGTGCTTTTTTGTATTTCATATTTCTTCTCTTTTTGTATACATAATATTTCATATATGAATATTTTACTATTATTGTTTTAGCTGATCTATTTTTTCATATATTTCATTATCAGTAAAATCCTTTTGTTCAAAAACTAAGCATAACTGAAGTTTAACTCTCTTCTGTCTATTTTGAAGTAAAAAAAGTATGTGTGTTTAATATCATAATAACAATAAAGTTATATTGTTCTGTTTATGAGTCTGCTCTGACTCTTGGGTCATGATGATATTCTCTTTAATGTCCTGATTCTTACAGTCATCAGTAAGAACCTAAAGGAACAGTTCAGCACCATATGCTCTCTAACAGTCCACATTCACCAATGAAAAGGGGCCCCCATAAGACCACCACTTTAGGCAGATAACCCTAGAACCATCTTTTCCATGCACTGCAATTTTTAGTAGGCCCCACCCCTCTCCTCCCACTTGGAAAAGACCATCTGACTAGTGCCCCCCAGGTAATGTAAGCTGCTGCTCTACATGTTTAAATGAAAGCTGTTGGTTGACAATCTAATTGGTCAAATGGTCTAATTGGTCACACTCAACTCTATAAAATCTCTGTCTAGACTGAGACTCACCTCTGCGGGGCTACACTAACACTAGAAGCTTCGCCTGGCTTTAAGGCGTATTTGTTGACAGTAAATCAGTTTTTAATGCATGTTTAAACAGGACCTATTATGCTAATTTTCAGCATTTACAGTTTGTATTTTTGGGGTCTATTAGAATATATTTACATGCTTTCACCACTGTGGTGCACTGGGTAGTGCTGTCGCCTCACAGCAAAAAGGGCCTGGGTTCAGTTCCCTCTGGTGACGAGGTTCCTTCTCGTGTGGAATTTGCATGTTCTCCCAGTGTCTGTCTGGGTTTCAGTCCACAGTCAGGAATTGCTCCTAGGTGTGTGTGTGTATGTCTGCCCTGTGATGGACTGGTGAGCTGACTCACAGGATGTTTTCTCTCTTCTGCCCAGTGAGTGCTGAGAGAGGCTCTGTGGCCCAGGAGGATAAGAGTTTAGTTGGTGAATGAATTAATACTTTTCCCCAAAACACAATATTTTTCTCATACTGCCCATCTATTTTCACCCTCTGTCTGAAATGCGTTGTTTGAGCTTCTGTGCTTTTAAGCCCCGCCTTCTAATGAGCCAGATGTGCTCAGAATGGACAGGGCACCTACTCTGTTTTGACTGGTCAACCACCAGAGTGGCTGCAGTAGTAGTTCTGCCCCAAAAGGCATCCATAATGGACTGTATTACAAGATGACCTCACATTGCAACAGAAAAAAGGGCTGGAAGTTTATTAAAGAAAACACTCAGACTGACTCACTGGTTAGGGGGTCTAAAAACTGCATGGATGAAAGTGACCAACTGAACTGCTAGCTAAGAAATGAGCCAGGATGTCTTTGACTGAACTGCCATCATGTCCCTGACTGAGTGTTTAAAACATGTATGTGCAGGCACACAGGACAAACAGCAGGTGGCAGTATATAGGTAATTAAATGAGCTTTTCAGAACTTCAGTGCTGAGACTTGCTGTGGAATGACTTATACAGACTGCTTTGAGGCCTGTAGCATTGAGGGGATAGGTACCACCTTTTCCCACAATCTGTGGTAAAAGACTTAAAACACTGCAGATTAACAGAAATAGATAGATTTTGATGATGCAGAGTACTTAAAGCTTACCTTCATATATACATAAAAGTTTTATCTAAGAAATAAAGCTAAATGAAGAAAGTATGAATATAGTTACCAGATCATGCTATCTAATGGCTTATATGTCATTATTAACACCTGAAAACAAACTATATTATTATTAAAATGCTTATGTCTTTCCATTATCTGTCATTGAAATTTAATGTCTGAACTGCATGTTGCCAGCAATAATTAATAACCATAAATGTGATGATAATTAAGAGGTTAAAGCAGCCTCTGTCTGTTTCACTACCAGTTTTAACTTGTCTGAATTGTTGGCTTTATTGTTTCCCCTCTGGTTAATCTTTGCCACCATCTAATGGCCGTTCCATTACCATATTAGCTCAAGTGAAGGGTGTTAGATGAGCCCTTGGAGGGACCAAGAAAAGTGTAAACTTCAGCAGCAGACCCCATGTGATCTGACGAATTTCCCTTAAAGAAAAGTCAACAAAGCTGTTTACAAGCCACAACAGCAAGTTCTACTTTACATATGTTACACATGACAGCTGATAATACTACAAGCCTGCTCGCCTAGTCAAAAACGTGGACACCCCTCGTAATAATGGAGTTCAGGTGTTCTGTCATACTAAATACTAACAGGTGTACATAAATCATGCACATAGCCGAGCAATCTCCATAGACAAACAGTGGCAGCACAATCAATCATACCAAACAACTCAGTGACGTTGTCACACGTCTGGTTATGACATGTACGCACAGCTAGATCTGCCACAATCAACGGTGTCTAAAGGAGCAACAGACTCACAGAGTCAGGCTGCCCGGTACTGAAGCACAAAGACATAAAATCTCTAGAAACATCTAGACACAGCATCAGCATGAGAACTGTGCATCACCTGCCTATTGGAATGGGTTTCCATGACCAAGCTAGTGCACACAAGCTCCCTATGTGCAATGCCAAGTTTCAGCTGGAGTGGGGTAAAGCATGCCGTCACTGGACTTTGGCGAAGTGGATAAGTGTTCCATGGAGTGATGAACTACGCCTCACTATCTGACACACTGATGGACGAATCTGCGCTTGTCGGATGCCAGGAGAGAACGCTACGTCCCAGAATGTACAGCGTCAGCAGTTACGTTTGAAGGCTCTGTACTGTTCCAGTAAGACTGTGCCCCTATACATAAAGAAAGGTCCTTAAAGACATGCTTTGATGAGTTTGGTGTGGAGGAACTCCAGTGGCTTAAACAGAGCCCTGACCTGTAGTCCACTGTACTGTACTGAACACCTTTGAGATGAACTGGAAGACCTTCTTTCAGATGTCCGTCTATCAAATGTCTGACTTCACAAATGCTCTTTTGAGTGAAAGGGCCAGCATTAACTCAGACACACTCGAAAATCTTGTGGAAAGCCTTCATAGAAGAGTAT
Source organism: Semaprochilodus insignis (assembly GCA_034552555.1). NCBI lineage: Eukaryota > Metazoa > Chordata > Actinopteri > Characiformes > Prochilodontidae > Semaprochilodus > Semaprochilodus insignis. The sequence goes on along the minus strand of CM067482.1, from coordinate 3,821,274 downwards.
AGGCTGTTATAGTTGCATGGGGAGAGTTTTGGAAAGCAGTGTCCAACAAGCTCATATATTTACATTTAGGGCATTTAGCAGATGCTCTTATCCAGAGGGACTTACAACTGTGGTTAGTGTTCAGTCAGAGAATGTTTCCTAGCTAGTACAAATAGGTTAGAGTCTTAATCTCAGTATAAGTGCAAAACAAGCCATTTTAATATATACATCTGTTAGTGCTCACTTAAGTGCTTTACAAAGAGATGGGTCTTTAGTCTACACTTGAAGACTGCGAGAGAGTCTGCTGTCCGGACAGCCAGTGCAAGTACATTCCACCATCTGGTAGCCAGGACAGAGTATGGACGCTCGTCTACCATGCATCTTGAGGGATGGCGGGTCAGGCTGAGCTGTACTTGAAACTCAAAGGGCCTGAGGTACAGATTGACTCTTGACCATTGCTGTTAGGTAGGGAGGGGCTGGTCCATTCTTGGCTTTGTAGGCAAACATGAGAGCTTTAAACCTGATGCAGGCGGCTACAGGAAACCAGCTACAGGGAGCGCAACAGTGGAGTGACATGAGTGAACCTGGGGAGATTGAGAACAAGCCAAGCTGCTGCATTCTGGATCAGCTGAAAGGGCCTGATGTTCCACAGAGGAAGACCAGTTAGGAACGAGTTGCAGTAGTTTACCCTTGAAACGACAAAAGACTGGCCTAGCAACTGAGTGACCTCTTGAGAAAGGAAGGGGTGAAGCCTCTGTATGCTGTAACCGGAGAAATCTGCATGGTTCACAATTTTACCTGAGAACAATAACTGGTCATCCAGAGTCACACCAAGGCTTCTTGCAACTTCATGGCAAGATCATGGTCAGGACCTGTAGTGCCAGGGATGAACAGCTGGTCAGTCTTGCTGGGACTGAGTTTAAGGTGGTGAGCTGTCATCCATGAGGATATGTCTGTCAGACATAGATGTTGGTGTGATAGTCAGGTGTCTACATAATTTTGGCCATATAGTGTATGTGGGTATTGCTATGCATGAATGTTTAAGCATTTGCTACTGACAGCTAGTTAGATCATTTTTTGTACTTGCCTGCATTGCCTCTCTGTCAGACTACACAGCTTTCAGCCAATAAGATGTGAGCAACATCTCATGAGCAAGATGCTAAATATACTAATAAATAAGACATCAATAACAACCTAATTCTGCTGGGTCCCAGGACAAATGGGGACTATTGTTCATCAGAGTTTCTTAAAAAAGGTAGATTTAAACTTTAAAACTTGTCAGAAGACGCAGAGCATATGCAGTTTAATAAATAATTAAGTACTGAAATTGCCCACTGTGTCTTGATAATTATTAGGATTGCTAATGTAACTTGTATACTGCGGACATGTGTTGCTAATAGCAGTGCTACCGTGGTGGATGTACCTAATGTCCTTAATGTTGCTGGTTCCACAACTACTATTTAAAGTGGCACCAATAAATGACAATTTCCTGCATCAGGCGATGGCAACATTAGGTCATTAGAGGTTGAAATTGGTGCTGCAATTGACCCTGACACCAATTCATAACAGATTAATGGAACTGGTTTGATTTAGAACCAAAGATGGAAACTGTTTGCATGTGTCTTTAAATGCTTATATTGTACTTAAGACTGTTATAGTAATGTTGTAATAAAATTATTTTTTTAAAAATCAAAAATCTAATGTCAGTGGAATCTAGAAGATATTACACTGTGTTGAAAGGTAAGCCGGACCACACTTCATAAATACCCCTCCTCCCCTAGTTCAGCATCATTCGCTTTTTAGACATATTAGCCTCTGATCTTGAACAAACGCTTTGTTTCTGTCTGTGTCAAATGTTCTTAGAATAGGTGTTAACTTGGTTACTGTGGTGTGTCTATTTTCTGCGTCAGCATTGTGGGTTCGACCAGTGAAGGAGGTGCTAAAAGGCCTTGTGCTCTGCTTGTCACTTTAGAAACACACCACAGCATGAGCTAAAACCAGCAAAGTCAATTCAGCTCCACTTTTAAAGTCACTGACATAAACTCCTATAATCAAATGCAAAACTCCCAGTATTCTGCTTGTATCAGTACAAAACAGGAATTATCAGATATATGTGTATCTGGACATAATAGACCTAATAAAGGAATCACCTCCCAGCTCACTGCTTAATAATAATGAACTGTGGCCTGCAGTGCTGCTTACAGCCAATAGGGGTGTTTCAGGACTGGACACAAGATACCCTGACGTGCTTGTAAATTATTACCACAGGAAAATGCTGTTTCATTTCTGATAAACTAGCACAATGATCCTGGAGTGTTCTCGGAGGTAGAGCACCCTGTGCTTGCAGGCGAAGCACAACCACAAAGAAAGACAGAGATTAAAAATACAGATTCTGTCTCATTGGTCATGTAGCCTCAGTCTTTAAGTAGAATGAATGTGATTTGAGAGCAGAGAGGAGATATTTTGGTGGTTGTGGTTTGACTTTAGTTCTAGTTAAACAGGCAGGAACTTCTTCAGTTAATGAAGAAATGAAACTCAGGGTGACACAATGCAGAAAGCTCTGTAGGCCTCTACTCAGATGGATAGTTTTTATTTATGTTATGTTATGAATAAATACATTGGAAAAGAAAACAGTATGCAAGTCTCAAAAGCTTCAGGCAATCTAAATAGTCATCTGAGAGTGACTTGGTGTCTAGTGTAAACTCACAATACGCACATACACTATCCAGCTTGTGGCCAGAGCAAGCACAGAGGAACAGGGTCAGTTATCCCAGTAAACATTTGAACCATTGAAACAAGGTTGAAATCATGTATCTGACTATATTTAAACACATTTTAGACGTCCACGGACGACCATTGTTTACTGGGATGCTTCTCATTATCAGCAAAACCAGCCCTCTAGGAACAAGTTCACACAAATTCAGCCAACCCTCACAATGCTTGCAAGTGCTTCATTCACCACACTATTTCTGCGTGACATCTGTTAGTTGTAACGGGGCAACAATCCTTGTAGAGAGAGAGTCCTCGCTGGGTTGTTGCCACGGTTATTTATTTAACTCCCTGATGGAAACCTCCACCAGGGTGGACTCAAATGCAGATGATGCTGCAACAGGGGAAAACAAAACAGGAGCAACAAGTGTTACAAGGGCCTGGGTTTGAATCGGCTTTCAACGTCCAGGAGGTCTATGTGCTAACCACAACTCCAAATGGTTAGCGGTGTAGTGGTGGTTGTGTGAGGAGGTGAAGAGTTTGCTGGAGGGAAGGAGGGACAAACTCAAGGAATATAAACGGATAAGGCAGGAAGTGAACAGATACCTGGAAGAGAGAAAAATAAGCAAAACTAAACGGCAGATACTCTGAGAAAAAGGAACGAGTATCTTCTAACCTCTCAAACTAAAGAAAACTGGGAAGGCGGCGTGGACAGAATGAAGACTCCGCACCATTTGAACAGTGGGCAGTCCTTATAAGGAAGCTAACTATGTATACTCAATCAGCCTGATTACTGTGCGTGGTACAGCGTTGCCTCCAGCTGGTGGCAGAAGGACCACAGCGCAGACGGCCCCTTACATCAGTTATACCATAAGCGCTTTCACCATTATTGTAGGCATGCGTCTTTGGTGCTTTGTACCATGAAGCCATGGATAATGCAGACACACATTGGCCACATCTGTGGCATCAACAATCTGCTAGCCCACAGATTAGCTCACATAGCTAGAATGCTTATCATTAGATTAACTGCTTCCTTCTTTGACAGTAACGTGGATCGAGAATGACGTCATTAATTAAGTTTCAGCTGAGAAAAGGAGGAGAAAAGAGAACGGTAGGCGTTGTTTATTTATTGTTTCATTGGAACACTTCTCTAGTGTTCAGGGAAAAGGGACTGTTTGCACCTTGTGTGTTAAGATGACCAAGCCATCAGACTGTAGCTCAGTGTATACCCTGGGTGTTTGGTGAGGTTTTACTGAATGGATTTACTGAATGTACCAGACACTAGATGAGAAGCACCACAGACTCACACAGCAAATTTGCAAGAGCATGGTTTTGGTGGGTTTACATGTACAGGCTCACTCTGTCTCTGAAGCTCAGCATGCATGACCTTCCGAAGGGCCACACATGAAACCTCATGGGAGACATTCATCCTCCTAAAAATTGACTTAACAAGTAATCACATTAACAACAATTAATTATTAATGAAAGTGTGGTGTTGTGTTGTTTGTGTGTTATTGTGTAGAGGTGTGGGGTCACTTTGTGTAAATTGGTGTTAACTGTGGAGTAGGTGTAGTTGATCTAATGGTAACCTCACCTGTTGGGCTAACTGATGTATGTGCTTTTCTGCTGGTGATTCTAATAAACAACACTTCTGGCAGCAGAATCCTGGCCTCTGCCATGTCTCCTTCTATGCTGGTACCACAATATTTTATATACTAACTTTCTTTGTTCACACAGTTTTTATAGAATACAACTTTTCAAACATCCATTTTAATACATTATATTGCCAAAATTATTTACTTGTCTGCCTTCACACTTGTATGAACTTGAGTGACATCCCATTCTCAATCCATAGGATTTAATATGATGTCTGCCCACCCTTTGCTGCTATAACAGCTTCAACTCTTCTGGGAAGGGTTTCCACAAGGTTTAGGAATGTGTGTATGGGAATGTTTGACCATTCTTCCAGAAGCACATTTGTAAGATCAGACACTAATGTTGGACGTGAAGGCCTGGCTTGCAGTCTCTGGTCTAATTAATCCCAAAGGTGTTCTATCCCTTTTCCCATCCCCAAACTGTTCCCACAAAGTTGGGAGCATGGAATTGTCCAAAATCTCTTGGTGTGCTGAAGCTGAAGCTGAGGAGTTCCTTTCACTGAAACTAAGGGTCCGAGCCCAACTCCTGAAAAACAACCCCACACCATAACCGCCCTCCACCAAACTTTACACTTGGCACATTGCAGTTAGACAAGTACCGTTCTCCTGGCAACCAAACCCAGACTTGTACATCGGATTGCCAGACGGAGAAGCGTGATTGATCACTCCAGAGAACACATCTCCACTGCTTTAGAGTCCAGTGACGGTGCGTTACACCACTGCATTCAGCGCTTTGCATTGCATTTGGTGATGTAAGGCTTGGATGCAGCTGCTTGGCCATGGAAACCCATCCCATGAAGCTCTCTACGCACTGTTCTTGAGCTAATCTGAAGGTCACATAAAGTTTTGAGGTCTGTAGAGAATACCTCTGCAGAAAATTGCTGACCTCTACTCACCATGCGCCAGATTTTATGTGGCCTACTGTGGTTTACTAAATTTGGTAAAATTATTATTTAGGCCTGAATCTAACTTGCATCAGTGCAAAACTATTAAATCTGCCTCTGTATGTCTGTGAGTTCAGATTTTTCAGTGGTATGCTTATTTCCATTTTGTTCCACTTTTTGTCAGGAACTAACTAGACTGCACTCAATAAAAGTTAAAGGAATGAGCTTACCGGACAAAATGAGTCACCTTGTGTGTTTAAGGTGGTAGTAACTTCAGGCTCCTGCAGATGGTGCTGCAAGAGGTCTAATAAATCCCTGCGGGGTGTGAGTGATGGGATTCATAGACTGAGAAGAGGTGGTACGGTGCAGTAAATGTCTCGTTCCATGGGTGGAAAATGGCTCCAAAGCAGAAGTTAATAATTGGCTAAATGGAGTGACTGCATAGGCCATGGTGTGAAGGAAGTAGCTGAATCTGGGTCATAAGGCAGCAGGAGCAAAAATCCCTGTCTACAGGAAACTCTCCTCAGAATTGTTTGATGCAAGAGTGTCTGAACATTGATGTGGCCTACATCCATAAACTTGTCCAGTCCTACCAAATCTAATCACAGCTGTTATTTATTCTTGTGGAGATATTACACGCTATCAGGTTTCAGTCACAGGTGGTTTTATTGCAATCACTATAATCAGTCAGTCAGGTTTTTATTCATTGGCCAGTTTCTTTCAGATACTGTATGAGTCTGAAGGACTTTGAAGTGAAGAGGTTCATTCTTTTGGTTCACATTTAGATAAACTGCTGATGCGAATGTGATTTCCTCTGTATTTGTTTTGGAGAGGAATACTTGAAACATGCTGTAAAGTACTTAAATAGTGATCATTAACATATTTAATATGCAAGTATTCTCTCTCTCTCCCTCTCTCTCTATCTCTCTCTCATACAGTATTTTGAGGGTGAGAACGCAGGAAGTGAACACACTTTGCTTGGTCAGTCATTCAGTCAGTCAATGCGGGGACAGTATGGAGCTCAGTGCACTCTCTGCAACACTCTGTGAGTAAATGTTCTTTATGTCTTCATTAAAGTGAGAGCTGCTGTATGGAGGTGTTAATATTCAGTCTGAGGTTCTGAGTGATCAGCTTCTCTGTGATTCAGTAACTGTATGTAGTTCAGATAGTTTATAAGCCTGTCTAGCTCACAGCCATCTGAAAAATGTGGTTTTAAATGGTTAACAGGTAGTATGGATCCCTTTGTAATAACTCGTTTTAGATTTATGCTTAACCTTCCTTTTCTGAGCAAAGTCTCAGAAAAGCTTATTACTGGGTCGGCCTCACAGGCACACTTCTAGAATTGTACAGATCACATTGAATAGACAGGTTTTGGTTTCACAGGGAAATCATTCTTCAAAGAAATCCTGTGGGGTACCACAAGGGTCAGTTTTAGGGTCTTTGGTCTTTATACATGTCACCTCTACGTTATGTCATTGGGAAACACAATATGACTTTTCATAGCTATGCCAGTGACATGGAATTCTACATTTCTGACCATTCCTTTTAATAGTCAACTTTTGACAGGCTAGGCCAGGTGTGTGTCGGATATTCTGCAACTAAATCAAGAATAAACTGAAATACTGATTCTAGGTACCAGAATGCAGAGAACAATGCTGTTTGAGAAGCTCAGTTGCATATAACAAACCTGGAGTAGGATACCTGGGTGTAATCTTAGACTCTGGGCCCTGTTTAACCCTTACTCAGTCAATAAAATAGCTTTTAATCATTTGACTTTCTATCTTAGTGCAACACAGAGAGACTTGTTCATGCATTTGTTACAAACAGAGATGATCACTGTAATGCTGTTCTTACTGGGGTTCCTATAAAAACAATCCATCCACAAAAACACAAAAGAGATATATATCAGAGAACAGCAATGCAAATGACTTTAAGGCACATCTTTAAATGTTCCAACTCATAATCTTAGATTTGTGGAGCTATGGTTTTGTATGTCATGGATGATCTTAAACCTGCTACACTCAATTAAGCTAAATGCAGTGAGAGGATCTGACAAGATGTGAGAGGTCCTGAAAAAGCAACATGGAGGTATGATGATGACATGTGAGTCTCAAATACTGACACAACTAGACAATAAGGGAGTTGACTTGTGGCACGTTCCGCGGCTCTCAACAGTCCTTGGGGCTCAGCCTTTGTTGCAGTGGCTTAGCATGTGGTAGTTTACCACAACATGGGTTCACAGGCTCCACAGGTTCAGAGAATAAAGACTCGAATCTGAGCGAGGAAATATGTGTTTCTGCCTATTTCTCTTTGACAGTTGTGTTTTAACTGATTCTGAAAGAGTTAGGAGGAGAATCAGTGTATATAGTTACAGGCATATATGCAGGATACATGCTAGTCCATAGTCTCTTATCTACCAGTGGTCATTTTTAATCACGTGGTCCCCAAAGAATAAGAGAAACCGCTGCCCTCTGCTGGTCAATGGTGGTATAACATGTGGTGAACATTTTTTTTTGTATGTAATAGTGAAGAGAAATGATTTTGGAGGAAAATGAAGAGATTTTGATGGCTGAAACTATATAGGTGATGTGAGAAATATTATATGGCTGTTTTTGGTATGTTATACAGTCAGATAAAAATAAATAACACTGAACCTAAAATGAGCATATTTTTCCATCTTACCCTTCCATAGGATTCAAATCAGGACTGTGTAAGTTACTCTGAGTTAAACTGATTGTCAAATAGGTTCTGAGCTTTGTTTCATCCTGCATGTAAACATGGTCACTAAAGTGTCTTTAATGTTATTAAAAAAGCTATAAATGACTGTAAAGCACTAACTATCTTTACGTTTTCAATCTCATAATCTTCTTAGATTTGGTTTTGTACATCATGGATGATCTTGAAACCTGTTGCAGTCCAGTATAGTAAATACAGGGAATGAGAGGATGTGACAGGCCCTGAAAGAGCTGTAAGGCAGTGTGATGTCAACTCCTGAGTCCCAAACACTGACACAACTAGACATAAAGCAAGGGAGGTGATTGCGGAACTTGTGGAACTTCCCACAGCTCTGAACAGTCCTTCAGGCTTAGCCGTTGTTGTAGTAGTTTAGCATGAGGTAGTTTACCACAACATGGGTTTACAGGCTCCACAGGTTCAGAGAATAAAGACTCTAATCTGAGCAAGTAAATGTGTTTTCCTGTTTAGATATATTAATGTTTATCCTTGTATCCTTCTGAGTTCAGAACATAAAAACTGAAATCTGAGCAAGTGAAAATTGAGTGACTGATGTCAGAGTGACAGAAAGACAGGATAGTTCTGACTATGAAAGTTCTAGTGGGATCTTCTTTGCTTTAATGCAATATGTTAAATCAGTAACATAGACAGAGACAATGAGTTACTGAGGAAGGGGTGGGGTTCAGAAAGGGGGCAGCAGAAGAGTGTTCAAAATGTTTGTAACTATGCATATTCATAATCAGGGCAGCAAGGGGAATCTACAATTTGCATAATTATGTATAGTTATATTCATAGGTCATTTTACAGGTTAGTGAGCATAATACAAATATCTAACTTGTTATTCAACATTAATTTATGACTTAGTGTTTCATTAAGAACAAGTTAGACCAGATTTAATTTCAGTCCATTCTATAATGTAATATATATATATATAACTGATTCTGAAAGGGTTAGAAAGAAAACCAGTATATAGCTACAGGCATATATGCAATATACATACCAGTGTTCATTTTTATCACACGGTCACTGAAGAGTAAGGCGAAAAAAAGAAATCTGCTGCCCTCTGCTGGTCAAAGCTGGTGTAACATGTTGTTGAAAAATAGTGGAAAGAAATGATGTGGGAAGAAAATAGATTTTGATGCCTGAAACTGTACGAGTTAAGTGAGAAATATTATTTGGCTGTTGTGGTATGTTATACAGTCAGATAAAAATAGAGAGAACTGCACTGGCTATCGGTGTCTGTAAGGATAGACTTTCATGTTCTGCTACTAGACCTTCATGTTCTGCTACTAGACTTTCATGTTCTGCTACTAATTCTTAAAGCTGTAAATGACCCTACAGCACTCTCTGTCCTTTACTGTTCCAGTTTGTGCAAGGCAGTATGATGCCTAGCCATTGTTGTAGCAGCTAGCATGTTACTTCAGTGGCTTAGCATGCAGCAGTTTTACCACAACACAGGTTCACAGCTTCCACAAGTTTAGAGAATAAGGCACATAAATATGAGCAAATAAATTAGTTTTTCTGTTTAGCTCTTGACTTAAGCTATTTTAATTAAAATTTTATTTTAATTTCTTTTTTTTTCATTCAATTGGTATGAGAATATGTTATGCCTGTTTTTGATATGATATATAGGCAGAAAATAATAATAATAGTAATAAAAACAACAACAACAACATTTTACTTAATAATGTATTTTTTCCATCTTACCCTTCAGGGTTTCTGTAGTATTTAAATCAGGACTATGTGTGTTAGACTGATTGTCTAACTCCTGCTCAGCATGACCCATACAGACTCATTAATTCTACCTGTTAATATTTAATATTAATGTATCATATCTTCTCTTTCCCTGCATAGTGCTGATGGTTGTCATCCACAGTGGACAAACTCAAGGTGAATCACGCATATGTACATTTACTGCATGTGAATTCTGATCCTTTCTTTTAATAGATGACTATAAAACTAGCTCAAATCAGTTACTACTCAGTTACAACTAATATAGAATAATATAACTAGTAAAGTGTAAATATGTAAATTGCATGTATGAGATCAGTCCTCTCTGTGAATAAAGTTGATAATGTTGATGTACAGTAGATCAGTGCTGATAAGTGATGTTTTGCTTTAGGAATAAACATCTGTTGTTGTTGGTTTCTTACAGAGCGGCCAACAGTGATTATTAAGGCGCCTCCAGACAAGAAAGAAATAGTCATAGGAAATAATGTCACTCTAAAATGTGAAATTCCGGGGGGAGAAGGACGCGCATGGACTTACATCTGGTTTAAGAATGGAGGAGTTCTGCCCTCTCAAGAGAAAAGTGAATACACATTCCAGGTGACTGCACATGACGATGCTGAATATACCTGTAAGGGAATCACAAGAGCCAGCAATCCTGTTAAACTGCCTTTGGCAGGTGAGTTTGTTTATCTTTATCATTTCTGCCTTGCACATTTACATTTATGGCATTTAGCAGACGCTCTTATCCAGAGTGACTTACAACTGTGCTTAGTGTTCCGTTGGATAATGTTTCCCAGCTAGTACAGGAAGGTTACAGACTAAAACTCACCATGAGCTCAGACGCGGCCCGAACAAGGGCCAGTGCTGCTACCTAGAGAGATCAATACACAGACATATATAAAGCATAAGTGCACTACCTAGCAACCCCAACCCAGCGCTCATACCTAGAGAGAAGAAAGGTTATGGTCAGTATAAGTGCCAAAACAAAGTATTTCTGTTCTTAATGAATATACAGTTTGGAGTATGTGTTTCTGAGTGTCTAAAATCTAGAACATTGTCAATACAAACAAATGAATACAGCACTAAGTCTGAAAATGATTGGAGATGGAGGATGGAGATTGCATTTGTAAATTAATACCAAAGAGGAAGAGTCCGCTGTTATTCCGCTATTTCCCAGAATTTCCCACAACACCCAAAAAATATCTCACAACATGCGACTTGCTCTATGCGGTGTGTGACTATGCTGGTTCTGCTTCCAGACTGTAGCTGGGATACAGCCGAAACTTGCCCTAGTTATTAGGTGGCTGTGCTAACCTAGGATGGTTGGCATGAATCCATTTGTCTTTCCCTTTACGCTTTTCAGCTGTATTTGTGACCAACAAAACTTGAGGAGGGCCCTTACATTTAGCTTCAAGAGCCATTCTTCTGGGTTTATGAACTTTGGCCTGGCACTAAACTGTACACCCCCCCACGGATGCTACACATCACTTCTGAAGGGGTTAAAGGCCATGAAATGCCATCCTGGTGCATTTTTTACAGACATTTCTTGATGATATGGTTCATCTGTTCCGTTTGACCTGAGGCTTAAAGACAGTAAGGACATTGAAGTGCCAAACGGATGTTTTGTTTTCATCTTACTTCTCTGTACGCTGTACCTGTGAAGTGTGTCCCTTGATCGGAGTTGATTTATTCTGGCAGGCTCCATCTTGGAATAATCACCAGTATCTTTTATCTCAGAAATTTGTCCACAATCACAAGGGGGTCTTGGAATTTTTCACATTTTGGGTTCCATATTGCCACATGACGTAATGTACAACTTTGCATCATTCTCTATCTAGCTCCAAATTTCCTTTCTTGAAGCATGTTGTTGCATCTATTTGATTTCAGAATGGCTCAAACTTCCTTGTCTCGTTAGAATTTGAGAAGATGATCCTTTGTTTTATCACCATTGTCCATGTTTCCATCATCATTGCTGTGGTGTTCATCATTGGTGTCAACCTCTCTGGCAGTGAGTTCTGTCAAGGCCGTGTTGTCTCCACAGCTGGCCAAAATAGTGGACAATGCTGAAACCATAGTGTGAGTTGGTGTAGATGTTGACAGTATGGTCTTTCAACACTTTAAATTCTTCAGTCAGAGCTTTAAACTCTGCTTGTTGGGCTGATGTTCCTGGTGGTGTTTGAGCTTTTGCCAGAATATCCTCTTCAGTTGTCACTGCCCATCCAACTCTTCAATTGTTGATGAATCTTCAGTGAAAAAGTTAGCATTGTGCCAAGCTGTTTCCTTGATGTGCTGGTCCGCTTTCACAGTTGACACAACTTCTTCACACTCATGGTCTTCAGCCTGTCCAGGCACCATCAGAGTAGATGGGTTTGAAAAAACGGCTCTTTAGATGATAATGTCGGGGGCTTCCAATGTTCATTCTGCTTGCTATAACTTGAGTGTCCCTGTTCACATTTAACAGAACGTAGACTGCATGAGGACATTTCAGTGTAAACTTTGGTTGAGTACAATTCTAGCCACCTTTTTTACTGCCAAATAAACTGCCTGAACAGCTCTCAAATGTGACCCAAAACCCAGAGCAACATCGTCGAATTTTGCTGAGTAGTAGCCAACTAGTTGTTGTTCACCACCATGATCTTGAGGGAGTACGGCTGTCATGAAGACACTCATTCATTGACAAAGAGAGTAAAAGACCGCTTGATGTTAGGAAATCCCAGTACAGGTGTTTTCTTCAGCATTTTATATGCTGATTGTACCTTTTCATCAAGGACAGTTCTCTCCTTTAGGTGAGGATTTCCTTGAAGTAGCTGAAACAGTGGTTGAGCTGATTCGGTGTAGACATCCACCAATGCACAGATATAACTTCTCAGACTCTGGCCGCATCTTAGCTTGTAGGCACTGGCATTTCATGAATTGCTTTGGCTTGATCTGGAGAGATTGGTGTTTATAAAATTTTCTGTCCCAGATTGACGACTTCTTCCTGCATATATAGAACTTTGTTTAAACTGGCTTTGTGGCTGTTTCCATTCAAATAGTTGGGTTTTGATATCGTTCCCGCGTTCACGCTTACATTCAGAATCAATCAGAATTTCATCCACAAATTGGATAACAACTCATGTTACATTGGACATGTCTGGAGATCCTAAATGTGCTCACAGAGCCTGGTGGTACAAAGTTGAACTGTTGTGAAGACCTTATGGAAGTCTTGTCTAGGCGTACTGTTGACTGGTGACAGAGAAAGCTAGCCATGGTTTGACTTTGGGGCTAGAGGAATTGACCAATAGTTATTGGCCATATCAGCAACTGAAAAGCACTGATGTTAACACTGGACAATTGGTTGCAGTTAGTATTTTGACAGGAACCTCTTAGGCTTCAAGTTGTTCAATAATTGGTTTAATACCAACAACTTACTCTTTGTTAACTGGGTATTGTTTGATGCAAGATGGTGCTGTCTCCATCAGACGAAATGCAGGCAAGTCCAAAAGACCCCAATAATTTTTGTCTGCTGTCCAAATTGGATATTGTGAGAGGTCATTTCTATGTAAGCTTCTCAAATGTCAAGTGACCTTCCCTACTTTAATATACAGAATTGAGTTCATTTTCAACAGCACATCCATAAAAATGTAATAACTTCACATCTAATAGCTTGATTGATGTGTGCCATTACTTTACGGTATTCAGGAATGTTAAATCTGTCTGCACAACATCAGAAATGGAATGTCCCATATGTCTGGCATCCTCTATCATGCCTCTTTCGAACACCAATAATTCATGTTGCCTTATCATGAGCAAACTGGCCTGCTGTTCAGTATTGAGTGCTAAAAAAACATTTTTTTTTATCTTAGTACAGATTCCAACAGCGTCCATCTTAAACAATGTAAAGAAAATCAATCATGAAACATGTCTGGGTGCTTTACAGGAGAGCATTTTAGTGGATGGTGTATGCAGTTGTAGTGTGCATAATGTATGTTTGGTTTTGTCCCTCTAACACTCAATACAAAGGTATTAATAATAAAAATAAATACATTTAAAAAAATAATAATTTTTAAAGAAATACGTTTAGGAGCATGTACTTTTATGCTTCAACTGCAGTAGAAGATGTACGTCATATCTCAACTTTTACTTAAGTATATTTGTTTTTACTAGATTACTAGTACTTTTACTTAGGATAGGAAATAGTGCACTTTTGCCACCTCTGGCTGGGAGTAGCACAAGGTCGAGGACAGAAGCTCAGCAGAGAAGCATTGGGCTTGACTACTAGCTTTTAATGGGTAAAATAATGTAAACATCATCAAATCACAAGTGAACAAATATAGGGTTTTTCTTTTTCTCTAGAAGCATTAAAAGGTCAAAAACAGTAGAACATTGTTTGTATGATGTTATTGCAGGGCTTATATTAATATACTGTTTAACATAAGAGAATTAATGTTATCATTTAACAGATGATAGTAAATAATCAGTAACACTAACCTTCTCTCCTCTGTTCTCACAGATCCACCCAGAGCTACACTGACTGTAGAACCAGAGAGTCCTCTGTTCACTGGAGAGTCAGTCACTCTGAAGTGTGAGATACAGTCTTACAGTAACTGGAGATATCAGTGGTATAAAGGCAGCAGTAGAACTGCAGTACATCAGTCTCAGACAAACACCTACACCATCAGATCAGCAGCAGATCAGGATCAGTACTGGTGTAGAGGAGTGAGAGATAACAGACCCACATCATCACAGAACAGCAGTCCTGTTACTCTCATAGTGAACGGTAAGATTACTTTCATAACATAACTTACATAACTGTATTTTAAGGTATCATATATTATCATATAAAATGCAAAATGAACAGTTTACACATTATTGGCGCTAGTAGTAGAGTTAAAAGTATCGATGTGTAGTGTGTGAGCTACTACTGAAAAATGATCTCTCTTTATAGAGAACATACACAATATTAACAATTACTGCAGAGTCAGCGGGTCAGACAATGTTTCATTTTTTATCTACAGAGAGACCAAAACCTGTGGTGTCCATACAGCCTGATAAACAGGTGTTCAGTGGAGAGACTGTCACTCTCAGATGTGACATACAGGGAGGAGGTGTCTCTAACTGGCAGTACAGCTGGTTTAAAGGAGGTTCATCCACTCCTGTCAGTAATGAACAGTACAGTATCAGCTCTGTTACACAGTCTGACAGTGGTACATACACCTGTAGAGGAACAGAGAGAGGAACCTCACGCTACTCACACACCAGTGATGCTGTTACACTGACTGTATCAGGTGAGTGTGATCATCTCTTCACTGTTCATTATCTTCAGTTAATATTCGGACTATATGCTGCTATTTAAAGACTGTAGATGAAACACAGATAACAGCTACATTCCAGCATTTTATCTTCTTTGATGAGAATCTGAATGTGTTTCTCCAAGAATGCACCTTTTATTTATCAACCTGTTGTATGTAAGGGATACAGTTATTACTGCAGTATTAAGTGTTTCTTATAGTGTAAGACATACTTAGTTAATTTTATGTAATTTTGTAGATAATTTAATTTCTGTAAAATCAGCCTTGATTATTATGTACAAAATACAATAAGGTTTTCATACAGTTTATCAGTCCTGTATTTGGATTAAGATAGTAGCTTCACTTATGTAACACTTTTCCTGGTGAGCTCCCAGCTTCTTAAACAGATCATCTTTCAGATAGAACATCATACAAAATCCACACATGTAAAAGTTAATAGGACAGAGCATTTTACAACTTAAATGAAACCAGTTCTAAATTACATTCATAATAAATGAATACTAATAAAAACATTTGTTTTCTAGCAGCTAGTCTTAATTCACTTGTTTACTATAATTTTCGGAAAGTAAATCAAAAACAGCTCAAGATGTGTTCATTAATCAGATACTGAATGAGGAGAGACCTTTTCCTCCCTTTTACCCAGTCTTTCATGTAGTTTATGTTTTTCCTCTGAGCTTCACTTGTAAAGTTTGTTCATGGAATAAAATCAGTCACCGTTACATGGTCAGGTCCACCCATTCTCTATCCTCTAGATCTAAACAGGCGGCTTTTGTTACTGTGTCTTTATGACTGATATATGTAAATGAGCTCTGCTCTGACTGGCAGCCCTGTACCGTTTCATTTAGAAGCCTGGTTGAAGCACTCCTTATAACATGAATGGGCGGAGCTAAACTGCATGTATGGACTGAAGGGAGCCTGGAGTCAATGGCACACTTTGAAACTCTTAAAATGTTTACGTATCACATCAAAGTCTTTATTAACATCTTTATAACATGAGGAATACACAGTTTCCTGTAATATGGGTTCTTCAAATGTGAGATATTTTCCACAGAAAATGCAGTACATTTACACCAGCCACTCACAAGCAGATGAGTGAATATGTGGTGTAGTATTTTTGTTTCTGGAGTCCAACACAATAAGATAAGTGTGTTATTGTTGCAGGTGTTGTATTAATATTGTTGAACATTTAAAAATGTATTATATTTCATTATCAAATTATGTATTCTTCACTATCATTTGTGCTATCAGGGCCATCTACAGTTAAACGTGTGGATGTGTGTTCTGTGAGCAGCCATTAAAAAGTGAAAGGATATTATTAAACTATTAAAAGATTGATTATTAGTGCCAACATATAATAATGTTTTTAATGCAGTATATTAATCCCTCTTTGGGATTACAACAACATTCTTAAAGGTGGTTTTTGGGGTTCTTTCTGTGTCGAGTTGGCATGTTCTCTCCGTGTGTTTGTGGGTTTCCTCCAGGTGCTCCAGTTACCTTCCACAGTCCAAACACATGCAGTCAGGTGAATTGGAGATGCCCCCTAGGTGTAAGCATGTCCCATTGACAATATAAACAATTACTGCAGAATCAGCGGGTCAGACAAGATTTCATTTTATACCTACAGAGAGACCAAAACCTGTGGTGTCCATAAAACCTGATAAACAGGTGTTCAGTGGAGAGACTGTCACTCTCAGATGTGACATACAGGGAGGAGGTGTCTCTAACTGGCAGTACAGCTGGTTTAAAGGAGGTTCATCCACTCCTGTCAGTAATGAACAGCAGTACTGTATCAGCTCTGTTACACAGTCTGACAGTGACTGTGAACATCTCTTCACTGATCACTATCCTCAGTTAATATGTGCTGCTGTTTAAAGACTGTAGAAGAAACTATAAATATATATTAATATAAACTAATGAAGCTGTAGAGAATTCTGGAAAGTTCCACATCCTCCACTACAATATTCAGAGACAGGCTGCTCAGGACTGCACAAAGTACCATCCACTTTCCCAACATGCTTTACAGATATCAGCTACAGCTGTTACAGTTACAGAGAACAGCTTTCAGCATTTTAACTTCTTTGATGAGAAGCTGAATGTGTTTCTCCCAGAATGCACCATTTATTTATCAACCTGTTGTATGTAAGGGATACAGTAATTACTGCAGTGTTAAGTGTTTCTTATAGTGTAAGACATACTAGTTAATTTTGTAGATTATTTAATTTATGTAAAATCAGCCCTGATTATGATATTAGTACTAAATATGATAATGTTCTAATACAGTTTATCAGTCTTGTATTTGGATTAAGATAGTAGCTTCACCTATGTAACATTTTTCCTGATGAGCTCCCCAGCTTCCTAAACAGATCATCTTTCAGTTACAACATCATACAAAGTGTACACATGATGAATTTAATATGACAGGGCATTTGATCATTTTATGACTTAAATAAAACCAGTTCTAAATTACATTCATAATAAATGAATACTAATATTTTTCTAGCAGTCTTAATTTAATTCAATTATTTACTATAATTTCTTGAATGTAAATAAAAAACAGTTAGAGATGTTTTTATTCTCTCTTCTTGATCTTCATGTCGGGCTATATAACACATGTTCATTAATCAGTTACTGAATGAGGAGAGCACTGCAGTGAGTTGTTCCTGGTCTTCCTACATTTTCATTTCTTTTCCATTTTACTTCAGAGCCTGACTATTTCACATGACCATATAATAAAAAAACTTTTATCATCTAAAAATTAACAGTCTGTTTTTGTTGCTGTTCTGATTGGCTGCTGTGTACTGCGTTTCATTCAGAAAACTAGATGAAGCATTACTAATAACATGAGTGGCTGGAGCTACACTGCTGTACGTAGCAGCTTGACCTAAATAGTAGAGTAGAGATATCAGGGTCAATCCTAATACAAATCCCTACACCAACATTTCACATACTACATAAGGTTACTCGGTGTTGTATTTATAGACTGTACATTTATAGCATTTATATTTAGAACAAAACTGTTTTCTAACATTTTAATCATCAATATTAATAAAAAAAGTATTTAAATACACACAAACACCAACCTTCTCTCCCCTCTCCTCTGTTCTCACAGATTTACCCAAAGCTACACTTACTGTAGAACCCAGATGGAGTCCTGTGTTCACTGGAGAGTCAGTCACTCTGAAGTGTGAGATACAGTCTTACAGTGACTGGAGATATCAGTGGTATAAAGGCAGCAGTAGAACTGCAGTACATCACTCTCAGACAAACACCTTCACCATCAGATCAGCAGCAGATCAGGATCAGTACTGGTGTAGAGGAGAGAGTGATTACAGACCCACATCATCACAACCCAGCAGTCCTGTTACTCTCACAGTGAAAGGTAAGATTACTGCTTTTGTACTGTCACTGTATTTTAATGAAATATATATCATCTAATATTTAAACAAGCCTTTTTAGGACCAACATATAATCATGTCTTTCACAGTATATTAATCCTGTTTTGGAATAAGAAGTATTCTTACCTCAACAGGTGGTTTTATTGCTTTATTATCAGTGTTCAGTGTGTACTATTCCAGTAAAATGTCTGCACATAACTTAATGAAATAGTGTCACGTGGGGACAAAACAAGGAGGCAGGATGAAAATGCAAGTCTTTAATGAAGAACAAATGAAAACAAAACCAAAGACACTAGCAAACTGAGAAATGACTGGGAACAGGGTTACAAAGAACAGGCATGGAAACAAAACACCAAGCAAGAACAAAGGGAACAACAGGGAGTATAAATGAACAAGGACTAACAAAGAACACCTGGGAAGGGGCAGGCTATAAACTAAGGACAGGTGAGGGGCCTGACAAGAGGGTGGAGACAGGAGGAGCAATAACCAAAACAAACAGAAGCACATGGAACAGGACAAAAAAAGGCACATGGAAGTGACAAGAGAAAAAGACAGAAACAGAAAACCAGAGAAAACAAAGACAAACAGGGGCAAGACAAGACAGGATGTGACATATAGTATTTGATTCATCTGGGGGTTTATCTGGGGGTAAAAATAAATGCCTGCTGTACATCTGAACCTGAGACACTATGTATTATTTTACTAGGAATGTATTAAGGTTACTAGGAACAATAACTGATGATAAATTTAGACTGATATGGGCAATATTTATTGAGCTACGCATACAGAAGTAGTGTCTCTCAGTATGGTGTCAGGTTGCCATGTTTACTAGCGTGTCTTTGGCAATGTTGACATGATGTTAAGGGCAATCATCGTAACAGTATGTGTGCATGTAGTCCTGTGTCATGGAGGCCTTTTCTGCAACTGGTGCTGGCAAGATGATTCATAGAGGACATGGCGTTGGGTCACCCCACACACGTCAGTCAATTCATCAGTTCTTTCTCTGCGGTTTGTGCAGATCTCCCAGATCCTAGTGCCTTCTTCTATCCACTGTCACCAACAGCGTGCTATAGCAGTACCCGCATGACCGGTATGACATGCAATACCTTAAGACCATCCTGCTTCCCAGAGCCCTATGATGCAACCCCTCTTCAACTCTTCCAACTGCTCAAATTGCTTTCGTACTCTTCTCTGAGGCATACTTGTAAAGGATGCTACGAACCCAACAGCACGAGTCAGAATGAAAGCACACGCAGCTGGACGACCTTATATAGTCAGTCAGCTACAGCAATAAGGCTTACGTCACATGCACGGCCGAGCGTGAAACTTAAGTCAGTCGTATGTCTCACAAAGCCAAACCTACCCACCAAGTTTCATTCCTATTGGTTGATTCCTTCTAGATGCAACTATGTTTTCAATGATGAGTAAAAACATTTTTCCTAGCAGCTAATCTTAATTTAATGATTTACTTTAACTTCCTGAAAGTGAATAAAAAACAGTTCAAGATCTTTTTATTCTCTCTTCTTGGTCTTCATGTTGAGCTATATAACACATACTGCTCACATACTGAATGAGAAGAGCACTGCAGTGACCGGTTTCTCCCTGTTCTTACTTTAAAAACTCATATCCTATATTTGTTTATGTCACAGAAAACAGTAGCTGTTCTATTTTACATAATCATTTCCAACCTGCCTCTATCCTCTAGATCTAAACAGGCTGCTTTTGTTACTTTGTCTTTATGACTGATACATGTAAATGAGCTCTGTTCTGATTGGCACCCCTGTAATATGTTTCATTTAGATGCCTGGTTGAAGGAATCCTTACAACATGAATGGGTGGAGCTAAACTGCTGTAGGCTAAATAGGTGGACACATGTGAATGCGTTTTTGTGACACCATAAAAGCAGTCAAATCAAAGGCTTAGTTTTCATATGTGGACTGTAGGGAGCTGGGAGTGAATGACATGCTCTAAAAACGATAATAATGTTTACATATTACATCAAAATCTCTTATTTCCATAATATGAGGAACATTTTCTGTGACGGGGACCTTTAAATGTTAAAATGTTCCCCACAATAATATTTGAGTGCCTTTCACCACAAAATATGATGTCACTGAATATAAGTGACTAAAAGATTAGACCACTACAGCACTTTAGTCTATAGCCCTTCTCTCATTAAGTGCAACTCCAATCTCCAACTGTTTTGACCTGTCCCTGTTTTTCTGTTCTTGCTTTTTGGATTTGCTTTGTTTTTTCCAGTTCCAACCTTGGACAGTATTACTACTCTGTTTTTTTTAGATTCCCCTTTGGGTACTGAAGCCTCTAACCAAATTTTAACTGCCAGCATCTGGCCAAGCCTGTTGCATTACATTTTGGGTGTAGTTTTTACAGCACACGTATTAAATCATTTTTGACATTTCAAAGCATTTCATATTTCATCTTATTATATAATGTGTTCTGTGAATAACTACCAAATATATATGATTTTTCATAACATATATAAACAGAGTAAATAACATTGGAATGTTCTGAAAACATTTTGTATCTACAGAGAGACCAAAACCTGTGGTGTCCATACAGCCTGATAAACAGGTGTTCAGTGGAGAGACCGTCACTCTCAGATGTGTCATACAGGGAGGAGGTGTCTCTAACTGGCAGTACAGCTGGTTTAAAGGAGGTTCATCCACTCCTGTCAGTAATGAACAGTACAGTATCAGCTCTGTTACACAGTCTGACAGTGGTACATACACCTGTAGAGGAACAGTGAGCGGAACCTCACGCCCCTCACACACCAGTGATGCTGTTAGACTGACTGTATCAGGTGAGTGTGATCATTTCTTCAATGATCATTAACCTCAGTTAGTCTTCTGAATATGTGCTGCTGTTTAAAGATTATAGAACAAACTATAAGTATATATTAATAGAAACTAATGAAGCTGTAGAGAATGCTGGGAAGCTCCACCTCCTCCACTACAATATTCAGAGACAAGCTGCTCAGGACTGCACAAAGTACCATCCACTTTCCCAACATGCTTTACAGATATCAGCTACAGCTGTTACAGTTACAGAGAACAGCTTTCAGCATTTTAACTACTTTGATGAGAAGCTGAATGTGTTTCTCCCAGAATGCACCATTTATTTATCAACCTGTTGTATGTAAGGGATACAGTAATTACTGCAGTATTGTTTCTTATGGTGTAAGACATACTTAGTTAATTTTATGTAATTTTGTATATTGCTTAATTCCTGTAAAATCAGCCCTGATTATTATATTAGTAAAATATCATACACTAATGTTTTAATACAGTTTATAAATCCTGTATTTGGATTAAGATAGTAGTTTCACCTATGTAACATTTTTCCTGGTGAACCTCCCAGCTTCCTAAACAGATCATCTTTCATATCATCATACAAAATCCACACATGTAAATTAATAGGACAGAGTGTTTGATCATTTTACAACTGAACTAAAAACAGTTCTGAATTGCATTTATAATAAAACCTTTTTTTTCCAGCAGCTAGTCTTAATTCAATTTTTTACTTTTGAAGGCAAATAAAAAGCAGTTGAAGATGTTTTTATCCTCTCTTCTTGATCTTCATGTTGAGCTATATAACACACATGTTCATTAATCAGATACTGAATGAGGAGAGCACTGCAGTGACGGTTTCTCCCTGTTCTTACTTTAAAAACTCATATCCTACATTTTATGTTGCAAAAAACAGAAACTGTTCTAATTTACATAACCATTTACAACCTGTCTCTATCCTCTAGATCTAAACAGGCGGCTTTTGTTACTGTGTCTTTATGACTGATATATGTAAATGAGCTCTGCTCTGATTGGCAGCCCTGTATTGTGAAACATTTAGAAGCCTGGTTAAAGCACTTTGTACAACATGAATGGGATCTAAACTGCTGTAGGCTGAACAGGTGGATACAAGTTAATGTGTTGGTTTCTGTGACACCATAAACACAATAAATTCAGTAAAAGCAGCCAGCTCCTTTTCAGCATAGCTTTGATGTATGGACTGTAGGGGTTCTGGGGAGAATGATACACTTTGAAACTATAATAATGTTTACATATCACATCAAAATCTCTTATTCCATAACGTGAGGAGCATTCAGTTTCCTGTGATATGAGTCTTTTAAATGTGGGACATTTCCACAAAAAAGCATTACATTTACACCAGTTACTCACAAGCAGATGAGTGAAAATCAATTGTTT
>CM067482.1:3781746-3798174 GCA_034552555.1 Semaprochilodus insignis | reverse complement strand
TATATATATATATATATACACGTACAACAACAATGAAATCCTATAACTATAACGATATCTAGTCAAAGGTAGATAAACTGCACTAAACAGGTATAATTATGGTCTCTTTGTATATAGAGAGATTAAATCCTTCATATGCTGAGAAAAGCATTTTGTGAGGAAAATGTATCATATTGTCCACAGCTAATAGAGGGTTAGCGAAACAATATGCAAATAGCTGGTGATAATAACTAACAGGAAAAATGTTGTCACTGGTCAACATTGCACTGACTGCAAAGATTGCAAGCAAACAATTATTCATTAAATGTCAAACTGTAATATGAAGAAAGACTGCAAATCAATAATAATATTTAAGACTGATGAAGTAATATGAGTTAAATCACTCTACTGCAGTTTTTTAATTGTGTGATGGTTCTCAAACTGGTCCTCAGGGACTTCCAGGTGGTTCAGATCTTTGCTCCAACCTACTTTGTTATATATAGGGATAGAGCAAAAATCTGGACCATATGGGGCTTCCCTAAACGCAGTCGGAGATCCACTGTTTCAGGATATTTGTTATGGATATAGGATATATGTTTTTGGATTTATGTACCCAAAATGAATAAAACTCTTTTTTTTTTAAATGACCATTTTTCAAATCCCCTACAAGTTAACAGACTATTGGTTGATTGACTGATTATTTGCTGAATTTAAAAAAGTGGAACAAATCTACAACATAATATTCTCCTGTATGGCACTATTTGCAGCTCAAGGTTTATTTGTTTTCCCAATATTTTAAACTTGAAATAAAGCGAACACTTTATTGGGGTTTATTAATAATTTGTTCTGTATTCAAAGAACCCAATTTTGACACTTCTAGATAACTGTTTCACTGTGTAAATTTATTTTGACCTCATTAGTGCACAAGTGGACGTCTGTTACTTTGTTAAATTCACACATTATTAGTCCATAATTCCTGTAGGTTCTAGATAGTATCAGATGACCTCTGAAGATTGTTACTTTAAAGCTGTTAAGTCACTATTAGTTCAAGATGTGCTCCATATTGTACGGTCAAGTTGTTTCTGTACTAACACTAAAACGTCTTAGTCAGTTTGCATCCCATATTTTAAAGTAAATATTATTTATTTTTTGGGGGTTTTTTGGTAGCTATTAAATGGTGCTCTGGGAATGTTTTTAAATGAGTTTCAACCTATTTTAGCAACCAAATATGGATAAATAGAAATCTTGCATAGAAATCTTGTATATAAAATAGTTTGCATTCCTTTTACACTCTATTCAAAAATATTTTGAATCTTTGTTGAATTTGTGATGGAAATTGACTGATTAGTGGTGACTAAAACTTTATTTTAGAATATGGAGCACATCTTAAAGTATTAGTGACTCTTGTTAGTTAAAATGACAATAAACTCCAGAAATCATTGGATGCTACCTAGAAAACAATAGGAATTATGAACTGATATTATGTGACTTTATGTGTTGCTCAGTAATTTGCATAGCAAATCTTTAGGAAGGTCTTATTAAAACTAATATGGCAATTTTAGTGACTGATAATACTGACTGAATTATTAGTGACATAATANAATGGGAAAAAAATAATCGAAAAGTGTCTGAACAAAGATTTAAACCTTAATGAGCTTCCAGTGTGTGTTCTGCAAAATAAGGTGTTGCTAAAATAGATGTTTCATGTTTCCATGCAGAGAATGTGTCAACTAACTTTCACTTAAGTCGACAATTGAATTAATTTGACTACAAATCTTTTGCATTCTGCATCTATATTTTCTCTAAATCTCTATTACTCTGTTGCTGTTCACAGCTTGAACTTCATGTTCTTTTCTCAGGTTCTGATTCTGCTATTACGGACAGTACGGACTGGGAAACGGACTACAGATTTTGAAACCTACATTGAACTCCTTCAATAAAAACTGAGAGATAAACAGTGGCTCGTCCCGGTCATGTAGTACAGGTTGCTATACTCACTCGAACGTCCAGCAGAGCAGCTTTGACTGCATTTTCCAAGCAGCAGTCAATGCAAGCAGAAAATGCAAAGTGTCATGTACGTGTAAAAATAGCTCAGCCTTATTGTTATTGAGTGGGAAGGCTTTGCGAATGGTTGTCATCCCTTGTGATTGCTGACTTAGTCCATATATGTATCCCACATTTGGCTGGGTGTATTTTTGGTCTTCATGGTCTGGCTGTTGGCAGTGGAGCTTGACTTTGTCTCGCATCCAGACACACACTGACCTCTGACTGCCAACTCCACACAATCTGCTCTTACGTAACTGAGCGTAGGATCACTTAAACAGCCCCACATGTGCACACAGCTTGTGTATGTGTTAGAGAGAGAGAGAGAGAGAGAGAGAGAGAAAGAGAGAGAGAAAGACTGAGATAGGACTCCGATCCCAAGGCTGACTTTACATACACTGTAAACCTGACCCTGTAAATGCAGAGTCCTGGCAGTTACTGTAATGCACTAATGCTACAGTTTGTTTAGTAAGCAATAGCTGCTGTGCTGTATTTTTCAGAAGACCACATATTGACAGCAGTATATTACTGTAATAAACAATAATCTTTTCATTAGAATAGTATATGCACATATTAATTCCAGTTAAAAAGCATGTATTTTTCCATACAAACAACTATCCTTTCAAAATCTAACAGGCTAACAGGCTTCTCCAATAATATTGGAGTGTGGGTTTCAGTTCGGTTATGCACTAAAGGATCAAAGGATTAAAGGAGGAAAATGAAGGAGCACCACCATTAGCTTGGCACTATGATTGGAAAGTCCTCCAGAACCCCTTAAGCTAGCTGAAATTAGCATTAGCATAGGGGAGGTAATCAGATACTTACAAAGAAAAAAATAAGAATTGCAAAGTGAAAATTTGCACAATAGATTCGACCTTGAACGGAAGACCATGAACTAATACATCTCATGCTTTGTTTTAATGGTCGGTACAGGTTGTGTGAGGTGAACTAGAATGCTCACAGGTAGCTAGCTAGCACTGGATGGCTATGCTTATGTTAGCTAAATTAGATGTTAATGCAGCTCAGCATATCATTTGGCATAAAAATGTTGGGAAACTGTAAATTGTAAAAACTGTAAAACTGCATTGAAAATAATGATTATTTGATGCTGCAGAAAAAAAGTACTTTGGCCACCTAGTTTTATAGCAAACCTGAAGATACTGAATGTTTTGATGTATTTTTACAGTAACTTTGCCGTATACGTAGTCGAGTGGTTGATACAGTGCAATTTACCTGCACTCTAAATGTTTTTTATCCAGAATTCAACACAAAATGGGTTATATAACTGTATATGAATCAACATACTGACCTAAACACTGTACTATAATACTGTATTATTAAAATGACAGGAATTCTTTGCAGTATAGTGGAACTTCCTCTTCATTTACTTCACATCAGCTTCATTTTTTGTTTCTTTAAAGGTACATGAAATAAAGCTTGCGATAGGTAAAGCAAAGCCTGCTATAAGTGTTATAATTATAATATATGATTATATAATCATTTAAATAAGTGTTGACTAACTAATATGAAGTGCTACATTACTAATGCTTAACCAATGTTAAGCAAATATGTAACAACTGGTAACATAAACATGTTATTACATGTTTACTTAGTTCAATGAGCTAAGCAATGTAACCACTGTTAATGTATTGCCTCATGTTGACTAAAGTAATACTTTGTTAGTCAACACTTAACACTAAAGTGTTAGCCTATTATCTTTAGCTTTGTAAGCCTGTTTCTATCACATCAGTATAGTTAAATTATCAATTTTCAAATCCCCTTTGAACTACTTATTTCATTTTTTATAAAGTTATATTGTAGAATTATTATATAAGTACAGAACAAAAGGACACTACCGAAGTGCCCTTGAGCAAGGCACCTAACCCACAACTGCTTCCTGGGCACCATGGATAGAGCTGCCCACTGCTCCGGGCAAGTGTGCTCACTGTCCCCTAGTGTGTGTATGTGGGCATTTCACTTCATGGATGGGTTAAATGTGGAAGACAAATTCCTCTGTGTGTAAATAAAATAAATGGGCCTAAAACTCTCTACTCAGAGAATGATTGGCCTCACCTAAATAAGTAGAAATTAATTTTTAGTCAATTTTGGAGTCAATTCAACTTAATAAAAACATAACAGCAATGAAATATGATACAATTATCTTCCCTGACCAATGGTAGTGAAGATGTACCACCGCAGTGACCGGAAGGGTACCGCCCCTCATTTTCCCGAGACTTTATTTATTTTTGATTAGCAGACAGATGTAATGAAATTATGCTCTGTTTTTATTATCTGTCATGGCGCGAGTGCGGTAGAGTTGACAAGCCACATGTCCTCTGACAGGGACAATAGTTAGCGCTGAGGGATGGTCTGTTAATTTGAAACAGCATCCTCATTTTCTATCGTCAAACCGCAGCACATCAGCGAAGAGACAGTAGGCCTCTCGGGTTTCAGGACAGGCTGAAATACAGCGGTAATGCAGAACACAGGCGGCTTTTCCCACACACCAGCGATTCCTCCATTCAGCGCTGTCAAATTAAAGTCTCCGGGCCCATTTCTCATCTGCGCCGCGACGGCTGTTTGCTTTTGTTTTTAATTCCTGTAGATGCTCGAATGAAAGGCGCGGAGTGGAGCGGCGGTGGGGAAGGGGCAGAGGACTGAGAGATTGGTCACGGCCTTTTGCAAAAGCTACAAGCCAGTGTGGTTATTAATAGAAGGAGAACAAATACACGCCAAGAAGGAGAGGAGGCCGGTTTGCTGATGGTGTAAGAACAGAGGAAGAGGAGGTGGAAGGGAAGGCGAGGCCCAGACCCAAGAACCATATCTGTCCATCACGGGGCATCTCAGCTGTATGGTATGTTCAGAATTCATTCCGGGACGTTGGAGCAGAAGAATCTCAGAAGGAAAGAGAAGAACTGGACGTCCACTTTGCTAGGCCAAAACACAGCTCAAAGAAGCCAAGTGAGCTCACCGGACAAAAAATGAGTCACCTGTGACTGAAATGTACCTAACAGCATGTAATACCTCCACCAGCACCAATAACAACTGTGATTAGATTTGGCATGGACTGGACAAGTTTCTGGATGTAGGCCACATCAATGTTCAGACACTCTTGCATCAAAGAATTGCACAGTTGAGCCAGATTTGATGGATGCCTGGCACAATTCCGAGGAGAGTTTCCTGTAGACTGGGATTTTAGCCACTGCTGGTAGACCCGTATGGCCGTACGCTTCCATACACCTGCAGATTCAGCTACTTCCTTCACATTATGGTCTTTGGCACACCCAAATGCAGTCACTCCTTTTAGGCCAATCATTAACATCTGCCACTTTCCACACATGGAACGAGACATTCACTGCACTGTACCACCTCTTCCCAATCTATGAATCTCCCTCGCATCATCCTCTTGCAATGCCATCTGCAGAAACCCAAAGTTACTACCACCATAAATACGCATTGTAACTACTTTTTGGTAAATGGAGTTTATTAGGAGATCGAGAGACATCAAGATCATGGTTCATTCGCAAGTGTTAGATGTCTTTTTGCTTAACGCTATACTGAGAAATCCTCACATAATGTCCATAATATTCCCATTACCAATTTGGAAATTTCCCCAAGTTTGCTGCTTTAGGTTTGCACTGGATCTACAAGATTAACGTAGCTCATAAATAATGGAAGCTTATACAGCATTAATTGGAGTTTTTGTGAGTTGTTGACACTGTGTGACATACTTGAGTTGCATATTGACTGACTTCCATCTCGACTGGGACTCAAGACTTGTGATTCATTAAGTCTTATTCTGAGGAGAACTCTAAACAAAGCTGATTAAATGAAGAGAGGCAAGCTCTAAAATCGTCAACAAATGAAACCACTCATTTGTAACACTACACGCCAACTGCCGTTATTAACGCAAGGCTGTTCTTCTGCAGCTCGCACTGGTGTTTCGTCATTTCCACTGCCAAGTGAGCTCTGGGGGATACTGGAGTACTCCTGCTGAGTTTGGGTGGGCTGGAATGTAAGGGTAGATACCACCCCAGATACCATTTGTTGGTTGATATTGGTTAATCATAGTCAGAGAATCTATTAACTAGCCAGAATATTCTAAAGGAGAAGGACACGGTTCAGTGCTTAAAATATGAATGTGAACACTCAATAACACTCAATATCACACCTGTTTATGGGGTGAATTCTTCCAGAGCCAGCCGGCTTATTGTGCAAAGCTGCAATTGCGGGGAAAAAAAACCCTCCCCATGTTGTGGAGATATGCACATGCGCAATAGGCAAAACAGCCTGGAAAGACATGTTTCTTTTGTGCTTCATTTGGCCAAAACTCCACAAACTACTTGATTTACGTGGTTCAGATTTTACCTGTGATTTCTTGTGTCCGTGTGGCTTTCGGTTTTGCTGTCGGGTCTATCCAAAGAGACAGAAGCCTCGTCTTGTATGACTGGAAATGGTCTTGTATGACTGGAAATGGTCTTGTATGACTGGAAACGACTTTCCAGGGTCTATGACAAGATGGACAAACTTTCCTACAAGGAATTTGCTCTCACATAAAACCAAATAGAGTAAAACGTAAGTCAGGACTTAAAGCTCCTAATGTACATACCAGTGGAAAACGTTTTAATAAACTTTAGCTGGTTTAGCCATTATGCTACTGCATGAGTTAGCATACTTTTTGTGCTGTACTGGATTAGCATAGCTAGCTATCCTGGTCATGCTGGATTAGTGTACTGGCTAGTCAGACTACAGATCAAGTTGCCTCTTTCCTTTAAACACTGCATTTGCTGGAAATAGACTTCAGTTCTGTCCTTCAGACTACTATGAAAGCCTTCTTATTCAAAGCCTTCATAAGCTTCTAAAGAGGTTGAACTAATATGATCAACCGAATGTAAAGAAAGTATTCCACCACTGTATGATCCTGGAATCATACCGTTTCTACGAGGCTGGGAAAGACTGAGAAGAATGGACTGTGCATTCCCTTGTTTCTTACAACAGTGCTTGACGGCACAACTTTCCACGGACACAGTGCCCCCTGCTGGTTGGAGTATAAATTCGACAAGTTGCGTTGTCTTATAAATTGCTCCGTCAAGATTTTTTAAGGCTTCTGGCGCACCCCAGAGACTCTTGATTTGCCTTTGAGAGGTGCCTCGCGAACACCTCTCTATTCATCTTGGCTGGTCATATTCATCATCATTATAAGGTTTTGGCTTCTACCATATGGGCTGAAGGGCGAACATATTTCTTCATAAGCTATCACTAAGTCTTTAGGCACATAGTATTCGACCAGAGCTGCGCCTTAAATGGTCACGGGCAGCAGCAATGCAACAGCCGCGATTATTTTTAGTCATATTGCGATCATGCGTTTATTAAGGGAGATTAACGGTTGATTAGAACGTTTCAAATGCCCCGGCACAAAGCACATTCTGCAGAAATGGGTGTAATTGGGCGTCTGTCATTCATCACAACGTGTGCAGGAACATCTGAGGCCAGTCAGTGTAGAAGAAGGAGAAGAAGAAAAAAAAAAACTCCCGTAATTTAGGGCTTATTTGATGAGTAGCAATGTTTAGAAGTACAAATGCATGTCTGTGAGGCAAGAAGGCTTATTAGCAGGAGGAACGCAGCCGTTCGTGACTGACTGCAGGGGCCAAAACTGTGAGTTCAATTAATGCACAATTAATAGCTCTAGCGTGGCCGTCTATTACGGCTTGTTACTTGTGTAGGTGCTAGAGTTACATTTTGAATCATACTTATGCCAAAGCCATTCCAGGATCCTTTAAAAAACAGGGGCCTGGAATGGAATGAAATAGCTCTGCTGTTTGTATTGGACAGACTCGGGGCAATATGGTGCTGTACTGAAATATGTTTGATTTGGACGCGGCCGCACTGGTGTTTAACCTATGTCGGTCATGAACTATCCCACTAAGACTATAACTGGACTTCCCTACTGTGGAGGTTTGTGCATGTGTTGCAAAAGCCCAATAACTCAATTAAAGGAAGAGGGCTTATGTGAACGGGTGCACGGTGACACGGTGCAGGCGGTTCGTAGACAAAGATAATGGTGTGTTAAATGTAAAAAAGGAAAAAAAGAGGGTTTTTTTCACATCTTGCACTGGTTATACAAGCTTTTGTCTCTGACAAAACATAGATAAACCAATACAACCAAGAATTCACTTCGCCATACATCAAACTCATTGCTTGTTCCTGGAAAGTTCCCAGCCAATATACTGATACCGTATGATTGTTCTTCTATTGTTACCTTTCAAGAGAACATAGCAAGACCACCCATAGCGTCTAATCTTCACAGAAAGTGGGTAATATTAAGACTGGCATTATTTACACTTCTTTTACATCAATTTGGGGTCATAAAAAAAAGAAATACAGCTTTTGCTCTGTATATAGCAAAATGTTGATTTGGTGTGAAATGTTCATGTTCATAGTGGTGGTGAATGGAACCAGACATCTGAAGAGTAAACACTACCAGTAAAAGCTACATCAATTAAGCTTATTATATGAAATGCCTACGGATACAAGGTCTGTTGTCTGAGATGTTGTTTTACAGTATATTTCATATATACAGGGGTTGGACAATGAAACTGAAACACCTGGTTTTAGACCACAATCATTTATTAGTATGGTGTAGGGCCTCCTCCTCCTTTTGCGGCCAATACAGCGTCAGTTCGTCTTGGGAATGACATATACAAGTCCTTTTTTGGATACAATCCGGGTTAGCACCCGAACATCCCTTTCAGACAGCTTCCTCTTGCGTCCACAGTTAATCCTGTTGGATGTGGTTCGTCCTTCTTGGTGGTATGCTGACATTACCCTGGATACCGTGGCTCTTGATACAGCACAAAGACTTGCTGTCTTGGTCACAGATGCGCCAGCAAGACGTGCACCAACAATTTGTCCTCTTTTGAACTCTGGTATGTCACCCATAATGTTGTGTGCATTGCAATATTTTGAGCAAAACTGTAAAACTGTGCTCTTACCTGCTAATTGAACCTTCACACTCTGCTCTTACTGGTGCAATGTGCAATTAATGAAGATTGGCCATCAGGCTGGTCCAATTTAGCCATGAAACCTCCCACACTAAAATGACAGGTGTTTCAGTTTCATTGTCCAACCCCTGTATATATGTACACAGTTTATGAAAGAGAGGTACATGCGGGGCACTCCAAGGCAAAACAGCACCCTTTCATTTTACCACTATTACATATCGTTGCTGACGAATGCATCATGCATTATCCACCATTTGAACACAGCAGCTGCTGTTTACACTGCGTGAAAGGTTCATGATGAATGGACCAACAGAAATGGTCCAAAACCACTTGGAAAAAAGTCTGGTTCCATTGACTTACATTATAATCAAGCACTTTACCACTTTCCAGTGTTAAGTTTACAGCAACAGTGTTACATTATATGTTACAGTGTGCAATAATATTATCACTTGGAAACATAGCAATAATTTTCTATACAAAGTGCAATATTTCTGTAAGTGCAAAGTATAATTTCCTATTGGTTTACTTTTTTTTCTTCTTCTATATTTATACTTATGTCATATGTTATGTTACTAGTATGTCTCATGTGTTTTCCCTATGTTTATACTTGCACATCGGGAGTTTGGAGAAACGCAATCTCATTCAGCTATACACTCCTGTTGTAAAGTCTGAATGACAATAAGAAAAAGTTCACTTTGACTTTGACTATAATTAAACTAGATTTTTGTCCTCTCCTGTAAAGTTACCATTTTGGAGATACTTGCTTTGCTTTTCTTTGGACTGTACAATGATATACAAACTGTGTAGTTTCCATGGTGGCTCAGGACAGTAAATAGATCGGCTATGTTTGTGTTACAGACATTGCAACTACTGTAAAGAAATCGGTCAGAAATCAATCAGAATGATTTCGCTTACATCTCAAACACTTAGTTAACCAGAAACGTTGAAAATTCGGTGATATAACAAGTTGGAGGCAGCGTTTCTGGGCCAATTCCCCCTTAATCTGAGACACAAATTGCAAGGCCAGCAGAATTCCGGCAAAGATTATTATGGTATAACAGTAGAAAACACAAAAGATGTATAAACCAGCGTCTTCATACCATTTATTGTTATAGTGGAGAAGTTTTACACCCAACACAACCTCACAACACCCAACAGTCATCTTTCAAGCCCATTTCAACAACTACAGATTAATGAACANAATGTAGTTTACTGGTATGGATCACACGTCTGATTTAACAATGTATTCAAAGCAAGTCATCTTTATCATCATCTGAGATTTGAGATTATACCCAAGGCCGTAGCCATGAATTGAAGTCTGGTAGTATCTTCTCTTCTTCATTCACTACAATGCTTGACACATTACTGACACTTCACAAACAATTTCTAACACATGTAACGTAAAGACGTAAAGGCTAGCTGAATACTTTGGTAAGTTGCTGTGTGAATATGTGGCTAATTCATTTGTCCAGGTAACTTAGCTAGGAATGGCTGATTATACAGTTTGAGCACATCTGAATATTGGGGTGGGGGAAATGTCTGAACTGTATATTTACATTTATGGCATATACTGTTAGGAGTCTTGCCCAAGGACTCTCATTGGTATAGTGGAGATTGGCTGCCCAAGGTAGTCAATCAAACTACCTAATGCACAGCATGGGGGGCAGAGGTGTAGCTCACTATACTATACCAAGGAGAGGAGGCATGTGGGCAGGTGAATACAAAGCTTATTATTAAAAGCATGTTGTCTGTATGCAGATATCTATGTTTTTGTGAAGGCTGGATCCAAGCAACCAGCTCCAAATAATACAGTACATAAACACATATCGTTACTATCAAATTAATATCTTACTGTCCTTCTTTTGATTGTTGGTACCACTGACCCATTACTCAACTTCTCTGAACTTAGCACAAAGACATTGAGTACCTATTTACTCCAGGGTCTAAATAAATGGGCCCCTATTACCCAGCACTTTATCCAATGTTTAACATGTTCCAGAGTCATTTTTAATCACTACTCTACAAACTTCACAGCTGTAGTTATAATACCATCAACACCTATTGAGACAGGTATTTGAAAAGTGATGATCAAGTCTTAAGAAGATATCTTAACAAGAAATGATGGTAAATAAATAATTACAGTACATTAATTATCATTGAATAACTAATAAAAACAGTGCATGAAACAAAATGTATCCTTATATCTAATTTACTTCTATTAATTTACACTGTATTAGCCATTATTAAGTAATAAGTCAGCAATTACTAATATGACAATAGTAGTAATATTATGTAATCGTAATACTATATACATTTTAATATACTATACACTATATACTATATACTTTTTATACTTAATACTGAATTACTGCATAATAGTAGTAAGACAAGTAATACCAAACTTGCTGCTCTTATTACCCGTTTTATTCATCATTACAGTTTAACATAAGCAAGTACAGCACATGAAGCACATGCTTGATATGAGATTATTATGCTGGGAGATACGACATGATCAATAACCAATCAATTAAAGAAAAGAGATATTATGTCTTAAGTTTTATTTATCACACAGCATATCCAAATTCAGGAAATGAATGCAGCATGAGGTTAAATCTGTTCAGTGCATTCATGTGTTCATGTAGAACATAGAACATAATTGTACCTTAATTAAAAATTTCACAGACATTAATGTTTGTTCAGAAAAGTGAAGATAGAAATGGCTTCTGATTTGCTTCGTGATAAGGCAGAGCTGCCTGAACAGCGAGGCGCTGTTTTCCTTCGGCCGCTGATAAACACTGAACACTGCGGGGAGAAGACCCAGAGGCTAAGACACCAAATAAACACGGTTAAATAGACAAAGAACGCACTAGATTAACCGGAAAAGCCCCGAAAATAAAGATGTTCGAGTGCAGGAATGGTGCGGCAGTATAAACGTGTATATATTCCAGGTCATGTGAGGAAACCCTTTGCAACTCTGCCCTGCGTAGCACACTGAGGTTTGCTAAGTGCTCCTAAAAGTCTTTCTGCTTATTCAAAACATTCTTACAACAATAAACCCGAATTCTACAATGGGCTCAATTTTGCATTTAATCCCATTGAAAGTGGTTTTTCCCTCTATTACATTTAATGACACGGTATGTTTCCACTTCTGTTTATAATTCTAGCTTTCATAACAAAAGGTTGAATAGGATTAAAACAATATAATAATTACTCCTGCTCTTCCATACACACCCCCCATACATGTATACTAATACTGTTACACTGCCTCAACATACTGCCTCTACCTCGACACTACTACACCTACCTCAACACTACTACCTTTGTAAATAATGTGTAAACTGTATATTATTTGTAGTTTGTTTATTGCTTGTATATTGTGCATATTGTGTAGACTGTATATTGTATTGTCTGTATGTATTGTGTGTATGTGGAGTCGTGTATATTGTGGATTGTCAGTTAGTTATGTGTATATTGATACTGTACTAGAGAGACACAAACTGCTGAAACCAAATTCCTTGTGTGGGTCAACATACTTGGCCAACAAACCTGATTCTGATTCTGATACACACAATTTGTACAAATACGGTGGTGATTTCAACATATCACTTTTAGTACATGATAGAGATACTTGTATACCTGTAAGGATGCTTGAGTCTCCATTTAGCTTCATTTGCACTCTTATTTATTGCATACTGTACATACATTCTACTGTTAAATCCATCCGTTATAATTAGTCACAGCTAAAAATATTGTATTTATTGTACACCTTTTTGTGCTGAAAAAAACATTAATATTAAAGATGAATACTTTCATTGTACTGTGCAACTGCTTCTTTCTTTGTGCACATGACAATAAACACACGTTTTGTTGATTTTACAGGTGAAAATAATTTAACACCTCATTTATAAAGAACAAATTTAAATATGACCTTTTTGAGGAAATATATATTAGTGTGCAATAATAATTGAACACACTGAAAGAAAATAAAACACTAATATTATATAATATTTATGTATTTATCAATACAGATTCTATAAGAAATAGAAATTAATATTTATGTGCCATAAATGTTGCAGACAACATTTTCTATTATATATATATATATATATATGTCTATCAGTAAATAACAGTAATTACATAGCAATAAACTGTCAATGGCGATTAAAGTGTGCAGAAGTTTAACCAGGGCCATCCAAACTAGTTTTTCGGAGAAATTATACTTTTATTAATGCATTTACATTCATTATTATACATTTAAATTATGATATTTATTACAAAGTGAACAACATCTCAGTACAAAAAACATGAGGATATAATATATAAGCTATACAAGCTACATAAAATTGTCTAATAAATTATTATTTGCATGCATAAAATGAACATTTATGTGAATCTTTCATGACGTTTAAGAATTTTAAATCAGTCACAGAGAGCTGTACGCTTTAGAAATAGCAAGAAAAGAAGCTTCTAATGGATTCAGGGCATATGAAAAAAAGGAAACACTTATTATGCACTACTAGAACTTCTCAGGAAACAGAGAGAGTGTGTGAGAGAGCGGGAGAGAGAGAGAGATGTGGGGGCGGTGAAGGGATCATGAAAGGCAGGGTTAAGGTGCGAGGTTAGTGGCCCGCTGGTGGCTGAAAGGCTGAAAAGCTGCAGAGGAACCAGCTCTCCCATGGTGGGCCTGTCTTCCTAACTGAAGCAGCAGCGGCTCTGGAGGTCTGAGGACCAGCTGCAGGAAAAGCAGGGCGGAGGGGGGTTGATGGAAGAGAGAGAGAGAGAGAGAGAGAGAGAGAGCGAGAGAGAGAGAGAGAAAGGGCCTGCTCCCTCTCCACCAGCACACTTCAAAATACACCACAGTGTGTGGTGGCAACTTAGCCATAAAAAAGCGGCCTGGTCGTTTCACTAGAAGCAGAAGATTGCAGAAGACAGTTATGGAAGGATGGAATAGCGCTAATAGTAGTGATTTAGCATTACATAACAGTGAATTACAGGCGAAGCTGATGGACTGCAAAGAGCTTTGGCACCGCTGTAGTGGTTGAGGTTCGGGTCTAGTCTGCCCATTCTGAATGACTATGGAACCGCAACGTGACAGACAGTATTTTGTGACAGAACCTTTGATTCGTGCCTATCGTTTGCCTAATGGAGCAAAGAGTCTACGGCACTTAAGAGCCATGTCGTTTCGCTTGCTTGCGGCACGACACAGTTACAAAGCAAAGATGCTTTAATGGTCAAGAGGAAGTGAGTTGTTATCCTATCCATATACCAGTACACAGTGCAAAGAGCGACACCCCTCCAGCGCCACCAAACAAGCTTCGTCAGCCTACAAAGCCCCTCCACGTTTACACCCCAATCTCTGACGCCCCCGCAAATACGACCATCAGACAAGGCCCCCATGAAAATACCCCCACGCATCCGAATGCCAAGCCCAACATCTGCGTCAACATCACCTTCAACACACTTGCCATCCTACGATGAGGGATGTTTGTGTTCAAAGGCCACCGCTTTCGTAGGGTCATGGACAACGCAGTGATGCCAGGCTATTGCTCATCAATGTATTCTGGAGGGGTCTACCATCCAACACAGCGAGGGCAGGTTTGTCTTCTTTAAAGGGAAGCAATTCTGGGCGTTCAAGGAAACCATGCTCCAGCGTGGCTACCCAATGGACATTTCCAATTTTGGTAACGGCATGTCAGCACAGAGTATCAAAGCCTCCACTCGAAAAAATGAAGAAAATGACTTACAAACTGAAAATATATCAACATGAAATACGTTAAAATACATTGACTTTAAGCAACTGGTTTACAAGAAATAGACAAAAATGAATTAAAGTACATTTTAGTGAATAAATGCTGATCAAAACTGAATTCCCAAATAAACTGCACTAAAATAATATTTCAATTATAGTCCATAAACAACTATAACAACATTTATGTCAAGGTAACAAAATATATTGACTCAACAGGACTAAATGGAAATGTGTTGCATAATCAAAGTTCATAAAGCTATTTCTTCTTGGGTTTGTGATGTATTTACTAGCAATGAGGAACCCTCCGGGTCTTCTACGCTCTCCGGGTGAAACGATTTCTCTTAATAACACACACGTCTGTAATTTCTACTTCATCGTTATGTAATAGGCTCATCGTGCTTGTTCTATTTAAACACTGCAAGTGTTGCAGTACTACTCGTATCGTCTAATCACACCTGGCTACCTAAACATACTGCACTTTCCTATATGTGCACTTAACACCAAGCTGTATTTGACTCTGCTGCAGATGCTAACTGCTGTTTGTACCTCAGTCCTAGTAACATTCCGACATACAGGTACTGCACATCTTGCACATTTGTGTATTGCTGCCTATGCACATGTTGTATTGTGGCTCTATCTTTCTGCTTTTGCCCCATTACTTGTTTATCTATTGTTTAACAACTGCACTGGAAAAATAGCCTGATAGTGTTACTTTATACTGTACAACCCCGTATTGGTAAAATGACAATAAAGTTAAATTGAATTGAAATGAATGAATTGCCAAAAAAAGTCTGAATGGCAAACTTGTCCAAGCTGATCTGAATAAATAAAAAGCACAAAATGTAGACATATTTATATTTATAATTTGTATATCTGAAAATGAAACCTGAGAACATCCCCAAAATGACTCACGTGACTCACTTTTAATATTTGTACTTTTTAATAAAAATAAGCACATTTAAAAAAAATTATTTACAGTTTTACACATTTTACACGTTCACAAAGCAATAAGCCACAATTTACAAATACAGTACGTTTTGACTTATAATTAGCTCCATACTAGCAGCTCAACACAACATTCTGCACCCAAATGGAATATCCTGATCAATTAATGATGGAAATATCCTAATCAATTAATATTTTGCCCTGGAATTGGCCACTAGGGGTCTTCATACCAATAATAATTACCACTGCCACTAAAGGTAACAGCAGATCAGAATAAGCTCCTCACAACACAAGAGATTTAAGCTCTCCCTGCTTGTGTAAACAGTGTGCTAGGACAACCAGAGTCCTCCAGCCTTTAATTACCCATAATGTGAACAGGAAGCACTCACTGAGAATACAGACACTCAGCTGGCATAAACACAGGCCCACTTGTTTCTGGACTGAGCGATAAGTAGCCCAGACACTGGCACTGATGACTGATTTACTCTGATCTGTTTGTCATAGTTTTCTATGCTTGGGCGAAGGCGAAAACAGACCAACAGACCAGGTTTTGACAGGCTTAGAGATCACTGCAGCTCTAATAGAGTTTAGGACAGAATTAACTCTATTAGAGCTGCAGGAGAATAGAAATGGTCATTTTATGGTGGTTTTACATTTAGAGAAACACAGTTACACATACATTATTTATATATATATATATATATATATATA
>CM067482.1:3765937-3781246 GCA_034552555.1 Semaprochilodus insignis | reverse complement strand
TATATTATTATTATTATTTAGGATTATTATTAGTTGCTATCTCAATAGCCGCTATTCTTCCTGGTAGACATGCTATAGAAGACAGTGCAATAAGAATCAATTAAATGAGACAACTAAACACCACAAAAACACATTAAACAAGGCTCGAGTAGCCTAAATCCATACTCGGTCAAAAGTATTGGTAAAATACCAAAAGTATGGGTAAAATACTGACACAAGTAAAAGTGCTTTTCTTCCTCTGCCTCAAAAAAACACTCAACACTTCTCTTAGATTCTTTCCAATAGACTATCATTGTAGTCTTCTGTCTAACAGTTACTAACAGATCTTATTCAGTATTACCTATAATTATAAACTCTGATCCATTTTATGTTTGTTGCTATCCGGGGTCGACCTAAAGAGGATGGGTCCCCCTTTCGATTCTTGGTTCCTCTTGCTCTGAAGGAGTTGTTCCTTGCCACTGCCACCTCTGGCTTGCTCATTGAAGGCCTGGACTCGGTTTCTCTGTAAAACTGCTTTGTGACAACATCTGTTGTAAAAAGAGCTATATAAATAAATTTGACTTGACTACTTTCAAATAAAACAACTTGAGTTAAAGTACCAACGTATCAGGTCAAAAAAAATCTACTTAATCAATATCAATCATCTGCTGAAGCCTATCCCCGTGCTCATCGGGTGGAAGTCAGGACACACTCCGGACAGGTCATTGGTCCATCACAGGGGAAATCTATTTTACTTATTACTTTAGCCTAAGATAAAATGCTAAAGCTCCAAAGTCAATCTGGATTCCTTCAATCACTAATATACTTGAGTAGAAGTAAAATTACTACTGTTAGAAAACACTCAGCAGAGATCAGATCCATCAGTATTTCACTGAAGTATTTGTACTTCAGTAAATGTAACTAGTAACTACCCACTCCTGGCCATAAGCAACCACTAGAGATGCTATAATACATACAATAATAATAATACATAAATCCTACCACATCCAATACCATACCAGCAGCCTAGTATCACTTTAATACCCACTTTGGATAACATAACAACCACTAAGTGACATCCCAGCAGCTACCTGAACATCTATCAATACCATAGTAATGACCTAGAAACACATCCTAACAACCAGCTGGAATACTATAGCAAATGCATAGCCACCCCATTCCCAAAGTTCCCTTCACTTTAATAAGCATGGCTTTAAATGACACATGTTTACCTGTGACTAAACCTCCTTGCTGGAATGCTGCAGAAGCTGGACGTTAAAAAAACAACGAGGATGATCAAAACATCCGCATAAAATGAGCCAAAATGGAAACGGCAGCATGTAGCTCCTACAGATATATACCGCAGGGCAGTGCCGAGTGTAGCTCGAGGTGGTGGGTGGACGGTGGTCCTGCTGGTGACCTCATATAGAGAAGTACAGAGGTTTCACAGGGAGAAGAGGAAATGTAACAATGTAACAATGAGATTGTTCCTCGCTTCCTCCGACATGAAAGGGACGGAGCCAGAGCCGTGGTTATTTCTGGGCTTTAAAAGCTCCGTTTCTTTCCTTATTTTACGCCGTGTTTATTTAAAATAGGCAGACGATTCGGAGTATTTATAGAGTCCATGAAAGGGTTTCTGGAAAGCTACTGGTTTGAAGCTGGCGAATTCACACAGTGCAAAGGGGAGCGGGGGTCAAGCAGCTGCCGCCATTTAACGTGTCTCTCCGTACACACGTACTCACATGCCCCGTAGGTGCCCTTTATTTCTCATATAATCTGGAAAGAGTGGCTCCCTTATGCAGAGCTTCCTCCGGTTAAACAGTTAGAACATCCTTTGCTTTCATCTCCAAAATGGAAAGAAAACAAGATTATAAACTGAACATGTCTGAACATCCCCCTCCTCCCCATTGATCACACCTTAGACAATGTTTTTCACCCCCTTTGTGAGTCTGAAATTGACAGAATGGCAATGATAATAACTCAAATCTGGGTTTGTAGATATATATATAATATATAATATATAATATAATACAGTGCTGTGTAGATGTTTTACACTATTAACTACAAAGCTGCTGCAAAAGGTTCTTTGCATCGGTGCCATAAAAGAACCACTTTTTGTGGTTCAAATGTAATGACAAAGTTCTATGGCAATTAATGAACTCTAAATACAGGCCTAAGATAACTTAGAAAACCAAGATATTTAAGAATGTACTCTCAGAAAATTAGAGACCACCCTTCCATTTATTTAATTTCAGGTCAAAATGGCCATGCAAGGTCTTAATTTTTCAGCCTCATGAAAAAAGAAGTAAAAATCATGAACTCACTGAACAAAAAGTCACCTTGCGTGTTTAAGGTGGTAGTAACTTCAGTAACAAGGATAATGGGGCTATAAATACCACTGGGGTGTGAGTGACAGGATCCATAGATTGAGCAGAGGTGCTACAGTGCACTGAATGTCTCGTTCCATGTGTGGAAAATGGCTCCAAAGCAGATGTTAATGATTAGCTAATAGGAGTGACTGCATTTGGGCGTGCCAAAGACCATAGTGTGAAGGAAGTAGCTGAATCTGCAGGTGTATGGAAGCGTACGGTCATACGGGTCTACCAGCAGGGGCACAAAATCTCAGTCTACAGGGAATTCTCCTTGGAAGTGTGTCAGGGAAGGCATCCACCAAATCTCGGGGTGGTGTGGCCCACCGATAGGTACTTAATTGCCCAAACCATAGAGAGGGGAAGGCCAATGACATGGCAGAAATTTTGGGGTGGCATCTGGGGTGGCTGAGCAGATTTCAGAAGGGAACTGGCCACCCAGGCCACTCTTCTAATGTGTTCTAATGCAAATTTTTACATTTACATTTACATTTATGGCATTTAGCAGATGCTCTTATATAGAGCGACTTACAACCGTGCTTAGTGTTCTCTTGGATAATGTTTCCCAGCTAGTATAAGTAAGTTAGGAGTCTAAAACTCACCCTGAGCTCAGACGTTGCCCGAACAAGGGCGAGTGCTGCTACCTAGAGAGAATAATACACAGATATATATAGCATAAGTGCACTACCTGGGAACCCTAGAGAGAAGAAAGGTCATGGAGAGTATAAGTACAAAACAAAGTATTTCAACATCCACAACTATAAGTGCAACAACAAGGTATTTTCTTCTTGTTTTAACGCATCCTGACAGCTACATGTCAAGGCCTGGTGTCCAGTGGTCATTTAGTGGGACAGTCCTTCACTGCGGAATTAACTGCTTGCTGCACACGCTCAGTATAAAGGACTATAGTCTGTACATCAGTCACCACTGAATGTGTGGTTCTCATCATTTCTTATCTTGTTTATTAGTCTTTTCTTTTTTTGTGGTTCATGGATAGACTGCACCACCTCCTCACTGGCCAGGCTACGGATTTTGGGAATCCAGATTAGGATTACTTCTTCAGCATTAGCAAGAGTGGAGGTTGACTTTCTCCTAAGTTCCAAAGGTGAAAGCTGCAAGTACTGCTCATCTGATTGGAAGCATTTTAGTGGTCTACCAGGTCTTGCAGGTGGTTGTTAGCAGGGCTAACTTTAGGGCTAGCAAGTTACTCTAAATCATTTACCAATTCTTTTGAAGACTCAGTGACTCCTTTTGGAAGGTTTTGTTGGGAGAGGTGCTCTGTTATTAAACACCAGCAGAAAGGCACATAACACATGGAAACACTGGGGAGGTTACTATTAGCCCCATGCTTTCACCCCCTGGTGACAATCCCCCACATTGACACAATACAACACATACACTGTATTGCCAAAAGTATTCACTCACCCATCCAATTCATTGAATTCAGGTGTTCCAATCACTTCCACGGCCACAGGTGTATTAAAACAAGCACCTAAGTTTCGAATGCAGTGGTGTAAAGCACGCCGCCACTGGACTCTACAGCAGTGGAGCCGTGTTCTCTGGAACAGTTTGGGGATGGCCCCTTCCTGTTCCAACATGACTGTGCACCAGTGCACAAAGCAAGGTCCATAAAGATATGGATGAGCGAGTTTGGCATGGAAAGAACTTGACTGGCCTGCACCTCAACCCGAGGAGTTTCTAGAGACCAGTTTAATGCGCTAGCCAGTTTAGGACCTAGTATCTCTGGAGTAAATATGTATTTGCCTATACAGTCCACGTCTAGACACAAGCCATGGGGGAAGGGGGAAACCTGTTATGCCGTACCACCAAAATGGCGGCCATCTTGAATGCCTCCACATTGGATTAAACTTTAGTTTTTCAAATGGGAAGGTAGGGTGTGTGACACCTCGAACAGGTAGAGAATTTCACCAGAAAAACAGTGGTGTGCTTCATGTCAACGTAACTGTATTCGTGTATTTGTCATTTTTCTTCTGTACAGGTGAAGTATGAATGATGGTGTCAACTCAAGCAGAACAAGTAGAGATTATCCTAATTTCGGGTGAATGAAGCACACGTCATTTCAGAAGATTTCAACCAATGTCACCCAAACAGTTCTACCATTACCCACAGTACGGTTGCCAAAACTCTAGCCAAATTCCAGGAAACAGGTTCTGTCTCCAATAAACCGAAAGCTGGACAACCAAAAACCGCAACGGCTGTTCTGGCTTCATACAGCAAGAGCCCACACGATTGAAAGAAAACAATTCTTACGAAATTGTTGGCATAAGCCCCGTTCTATCCCCAGGTCTTGAAGTGTTTGGACCCTCACAGATCCTACCAGATATGGAGTAGGAGGTGTGGTAGCTAGACCCCGGACAACAGGACCCGGGACCTACCTGCTGGTGGGGTCCAGAAACGAGGGGAACGTTGAAACAGCAGCACCTGAAAGCAGAAGAACAGGAACGTAAGCTGAATCCTTTTAAAGTCAGGTGGCGCACTGAGATTGGCCAGAGTAATGAATGAATGAGTGACAGAGCATCGGAGTCTTCCAGGTAAAACTTGCACTAAAGCTTTAATTTCTATACCAGTAGAATTAGATTATGAATTTAGATACACTTAAAACTAACAAGAGTTTATTAAGTGTTTTATGAGCCACACAGAAGGACACAGTTCTCATGTTGCAGTCCACCTACTGCCTGGACGTGTTCAATAAATGTCCTGATTTAATTAATGAAGGATTTATTAGATAAACTATTGAATGGTCACTGTACACACTGGACTTCCTTGATGTGAGCTTTGGGAATGGTTAGGCTAACACACTCATGGACATGAAATAAGTGTTTATTGTATTAATGTTACTTTGTGCTTACTTCGATGTTTCATAGAGCAAATAAACACTTATAGTTAAAAACTGGCTTTGGATATCATTTTCCCATGTGGCTTAAGAGTAGACTTCC
The DNA here is from genome assembly GCA_034552555.1 of Semaprochilodus insignis. Lineage (NCBI taxonomy): Eukaryota > Metazoa > Chordata > Actinopteri > Characiformes > Prochilodontidae > Semaprochilodus > Semaprochilodus insignis. The sequence continues at coordinate 3,775,941 of CM067482.1, read as the reverse complement.
ATCACTGCTGCACATGTACTGTTTTTTTCCTGAACTAATCCCTTCCTGTCTCTCTCTCTCTCTCTCTCTCTCTCTCTCTCTCTACCCCTTTTCCTGCCCACTTGAGGGTCATCAGCAGGATGGTGATGGACCCGCTGATACACTTCATGTCCTCTGACGCAAAGTGGCATTCCTTCCTTCATTCCGCCAGGTGAATCTCTTCTGTTCTGCCTCTTATCCGTCCGGTTCCTGCTCTGCTTTCAGTGCAGGACAGGTGAGGCTGGTGTACCACTTAAGATAAGTGGATTACTCCCAGCCAGGAAGCATGAGGTGCAATCCCGAGACACGTGAAGCCGGGTGAAGGGGAGGCCTTTGATTTCGCCCTGTTCTTAGCATTGGCACAGCAGCAGGTGACTGGCATGGACTAATAGTGGATCAAGAGGCCTTTGAATGCCTGGAAAAACAGTTCAACTGTGTTGATGAATAGAAAGTCACATTCAAAGGCAGTTGAGAAATAGAGTATTGATTCAAAGAGGTGGTTCATGTGTTTGCAAACAAATGCAATTATGATGAAATGATTGATTGAGCAAGGCAGTAATGTCCTCTATGTGTTGAATATGTTGATGTACAGGCATCAACCAGACATTGCCATGTGGAATTACCACTCAGAAGGTCGGAATCACTTGCCATATTACTAACAATAATTGCAAGATTTTATTCAGTGCCAAATGGTACACTGTAATCCTATTAAATGCATTTTTGGTAAGCTATCTGCTAGCATCGAGGTTGATATTTAACAGCCACTCTAGACCAGGGGTGCTCAAAGATGTTTTATTTCCCTCGTGTTTACAAGTTGAATGCGAGGAGAACGTTTAGCCTGACCCGGGCCCACTCAAGTTGAGCCAGTTTAAGCAAATCAGTGTAATACCTGGCCTTATAAAAGTTACCTGTGACTGAAATGTACATAATAGCGTGTAGGTTTCTAGATGTATACCACATCAATGTTCAGACACTCTTGCATCAAAGAATTGGTCAGTTGGGCCAGATTTGGTGGATGCCTTCCCTGGCACAATTCCGAGGAGGATTTCCTGTACGCTGGGATTTTAGCTGGTAGACCCGTATGACCGTACGCCTCCATACACCTGCAGATTCAGCTACTTCCTTCACACTATGGTCTTTGGCACGCCCCAAATTCAGTCACTCCTTTTAGCCAATCATTAACATCTGCTTTGGAGCCATTTACCACACATGGAACGAGACAATCACTGCACTGTACCACCTCTTCTCAATCTATGGATTCCCTCACTCACACCCCGCAGGTATTTATAGGGTGACTAAATTTTACTGCACCCCTTTCATTCCTATGGGGAAAACTAGTCATGGTAATTGGTCAAAAACCATATGTATGATAAAAACGCTGTATACAGGCACACCATTCCCATTCAGAGTTGGAATGACAATGATATCTTGGAAACTGTGGGATGAGTTGGGCAAAAATCCGGCATTAAAAAAAAAAACAGTAATAAAAAGAAGAAGTAGTACATAAATGACATAACAATAGTGTTGCACATTGCAATCACTAATATGAATTTAATAAGTCATGTATATTTTAAATTGAAGGTTGAGGGTCAGTTCTGACCTTTTACAAAACTAAATAAGCACCTGCCAAACAGAGACAGGCCACTTTTGTAGAGCACTTTTTTCATGTAATGCATTGTTGGTAGTGGACTATGCAACTCAGCGGGTAACACCACTACCCACCAGGGAGCCACCACGTGTGGGAGACTGGGGTTCGAATCCCGGTCTGGGTGACTGTGCTGCTCTACACCAATAAGAGTCCTTGGGCAAGACTCCTAACACTACATTGGCCTACCTGTAATATGAATACCCTTGTAAGTCGCTCTGGATAAGAGCGTCAGCTAAATGCCGTAAATGTAAAAACTACAATGAATATGACAGCTATGTTATAATTAATAATTATGATTAATACAACTTTTATTAGAAGAAATAAAAAATGCTTTGCATGAAACATCAGCTGATATTCTATTCGAAAACTTAGCTGAAATTGTAACCAATGGAAACTCAGCATTATGGAATGAAACTCTTCAAATCAGGACTACTGATCTAGAATCTGTTTTCCTTTGTAGCAACAATCGCATGGATAAAGGGATCCTAGATCATCTCTCTTACCACTTATGCTGAGGCACTTGAAGAATTTGGGCCTGGCCTCTGTAAAATAACTTTATGACAATATAAAATGTGTATCAACTGTGAAGAAGTATGGTTAGACCCTAAACCCCATGCCGTTCGTTCAAATGTAGCCTTCAGTTTATATTGGATTAGTACAAATTAGACCACGTAGACTATGAAGAAAGCGTAAGCATGCCAGCAGCTTCACTTTATTGTTTTATTTCCCTCATATTGTAAAACCAAAGCCGATTCAAAACCTCCTCAGAGATGCCATGGAAATCTGATCTTGCATTGCCTGGATTCCTTCACTGAGCGATCACTTGAGTTTTCCATTTTTTCCAGTGGTAGAATGGTTGGGTCAGAAGTATGCAGACACAGAATATGAAAAAAATGAGAGAGAGAGAGAGAGAGAGAGAGAGAGAGAGAGACAGACAGAGATGTCAAATGCAAAAACGCTCACGCCCAAACACTCCTTTCAACATCTGGATATTAGAACGTCTCCTTTAAGGAGGAATGCAGTCCGACATTTTCCTTTTTGTCTTCTCAGAGTGTCTTCTTGGCTGCCGGTCTGAGCTGAGCTGACAAGTTTTGGCTGTCTTCCAATGAACGAGGTAGAAGACATAGAAGAAAAGATAGAGCAAGGGAGGAGGGAGATGTGATATCTGCCAGAACGTGACCCCTCTAGCCCCCCAAGCCTTTTAAGCCTTCATTGCTTTTTTACTGCCGCAACAATGATTACATAATTGCAAGGAATCAGAGCAATTTGTTTGCTCTCCAAGCTTCTTTGTCGTTCTCGACTGCTTTGATCCCGTTCGGAGCGATGAGGGCTCGAGCGAGCGAAATTCCCTCACCTAAAAGGGGGCATTTGCATGAAAAATGAATGGAGAAATCTAATAAGGAAATTCCACTGTAGTCAGTTATTCAAGCAGCTAAAGCAAGTTAATCCAACCATAAAGAATTAGACTGGACTGTTAAAATTGCAAAGGGCTACAGTGAACTTGATGTTGTCTGGCCATCCATTCCTGATTATGAACCAGGAAAGGCATACGAGTAAACAGTAATACATGCCTAAGTTGTTATTGCAGTTTTGCTTTACATTGTAATTACACTACATAGTTATTACACTGTAATTACACAATTATTACATAATCATAACCACATTTACATGCTGTGTTGATGTTTGAGTCCACACTTTTGACAGTTTCTGTTGGTTTTGTTGTTAATCAAGTGAGAAAAGTCATAAAACAATGTAAATATTATGTTCTTTCTTTCTTCCCAACAGGACTGTAGATACAACAATCTTGTTTGCCAAATTTATATCTCAATAAAATATCTCCTCTTCTACTTGGAAACAATCAAATCAACATCCTCTTGTGACCGGGCCAAACTTTCACAAGGACTTGCTTGTGTTTAAAACCTACTTTTCTGGCTTTTTTCGCCATTTCGTTGCACTGCCATGCGCCGATGGCTCCCTGATAGCGTATTAGGCCTCTATATTGATGAGCTTGCTGATGGGTATTCACCTGGGGCTTTCTGAAGCGGACCATGCAGAGCTCCAAGGCTCGGAGAGCTCTTCAGTTCTTTGGCAGTCTTCCAGCCCGGGTTGTGGGGGGGGCGTATGGGCGGGCGGGGGGGACGCTGGGGTAAAACAATGGGCCAGTGTGCACTGACAGTAGAGTCGGTGCAGGGCTCATGACTGTCAGCAAGGCCGTCAGGGCTTTCAGCAGGCTCCGAGACCAGTTTATTCCTGCCCCAAGAGCCCTTTGCCACGGCTAACGGCCCACAGGGATGCGCAGACATTATTTCATATGACAGATTAATTCAGCAGATGGGTGACTTAGCTATTAGGTTTTAAATGCCTTTGGTTTGTCTGTCGACTGCATATCTTCTACATATCACTCACTGTACTGTCCTTATTCGAACCCACTGGCTTCTTATGTGAATCAGGGCTGTGTTGTGTCCCCACTGGACTGGAGTGCAATGTCGTGACTGATATTCCAATATGCGCGTCACTCCTTCACATGCTTTTCTTAGAATTTGACAGGTATTACAGGTGTTTTTGTCCTATATAGAGGTAATAACATAATTACATAGCTATTTTCATAAGGAATTATATTCACTTTTGATTTACTTAGTGACTGGGCAGTGTGTTCACTTTTGTTTATTAATTAGCAAAAATGTTAATTAATTATTATTGCAGTTCGGTACTTTTATTGGGTAATTTAAAATTAGTTTATTAATAGTTGTTAATTACACCACATACACCTTATAATTGTTTATACGCAGGATATAAAATACTCAAAAAGTGAAATGATGACTTATTGCTCACCTGATAGTGAGACATTATCACATAATCTCAGATCTTGCTGGTTACTCAAGTACTAAAATATATTTGCATTTTTTAAAATCAGCTTATTAATAGATGTTAATTACACCATAAACACCTCAAAATTGTTCATAAGCTGTCATAACATACAGAAAGAGGGCAATAGTGACTTGTTGCTTGCCGAATAGTGAAACATCATCAGAAAACATCAGATCTTGCTGGTTTCTCATGTTACACATCTAAAAAAGTTCTTTTGTAAAGACAGTGGTCGTTGGTTCTATGTAGAACCACTCAAAGAACCATTTGCATGCTTAAATAGTTCTTCAGATGAATGGAAAATGTAGTGTTATATACGGTTCTATATAGAACATTTTTGGATATTTTCTTGTACTTTTACAAGGCCAAGCTCCTAATAATAGAAGAACCCTTTTTGCTTCACCATGCAAAGAACTAATTGGTTCTTTGACCATTCATGCTTCTATATAGAACCATTGTCTTTACTGAAGAACCTTTGAAGAACCTTCTTTTTTAGGAAGGCTACTTTATGTTGTTTTTGCTATTATATCCCAGGCAGTTTGTAAGGTACATATGTAGCACAAATAAAAATAAAAATCATAAAATATGTTTATGATGTTGAGCTTATAATAAAAGAATCCTTTTTGCTGCTATACAAAACCATTTTCAAAAAAGGTACACTATAGAATCACCAAAAACAAATTCTCCATCAATCTGAATAACCATTTAATTCATTTCAATGCATAGTTCTATATCAGCCTTGTGGTCCTAAATAGAACCAATATTTTCTTCCTATATAGAGGTAATTATATAATTACATATTTATTATATATAAGGAATTACATTTATATTTGATTGATTAAGTGACTGGGCAATGTGTTCATGTTTGTCTATTAATTTGCGCGAATGCTGATTAAATATTATTATAACTGGGTACCACTTCACTATAATACAATTCCGAAATTGTTTAAAATTACTTTATTAATAGTTGTTAATTACACCATATACACATTATAATTGTTTATAAGCACTTGTAACATATTCAAAAAGGGGAATAATGACTTATTGCTTGCCTGATAGTGAGACATTTTCACATAATCTGAGATCTTGCTGGTCACTCATATTCCACTCATAAAAATGATAGTTCTTTTGTAAAGACAGTGGTCCTTGGTTCTATATAGAATGCTTACATGGCATGCTTTATGTATGCTTTATTACATGCTTAAATGGTTCTTCTTATTGATAGAAAACATGTTGTATATCGTCACTGTCCAGAGAAAAACAAGTATCTCCAAAATGGTAACATTACAGGAGAGGCCTAAAACCTCATTCAATTTTAATGTAAGTCAATGGAACCAGACATCTTTCCAATCACTTTTGGGCCATTTCTGTTGGTCTATTCATCATGCAATTCTCATACAGTGTAAACGGCAGCTGCTGTTTTCAAATGATGCATAAAAGTCAAAATGGACAAAAATGGAGATACATGTTTTTCATTGGACAGCGACGATATGCTTCTACATACAGTTTTGAACATTGTCTTCTACTATTACAGTCTCAAGCTTGCAACAATAGAAGAACCCTTTATGGTTCACCATACAAAGAACAAGCTGGTTCTTTAACAATGTATCAATCTGAAGAACCATTTAATTCATTTTTTTTATACCATGGAGTGGTTCTATATAGAACTGTCAACAGTATAATACTTGTTGTTACTTTATCTTTGAATTTGGTATAGTGACTGACCATTCTACCTCATGTACATTATGTCTATTTTTTTTAATTTATTAATTTATTGATTTATTGTTTTTTTCCATTTTCTGGAGTTGCGGTGTATTTGTATACTGTGTTTGTGTAATCCATTGCTTCTCTGGAACGAATGAATTTTCCTTTAGAACACTCTAAAAAATGAAATGTTGGATTTACTTAAAAATGTTATGTCAACCGGTCCCACACAACTGTGTTAAGTAGCTTTTAAGATATTTGATTGAGCCAAAGTATACATATCAGATTCGACTAAGTCACACTAAAGTGATTTGACTAAGTGCTTTTTAACTGGATTAAACTGGTTCCATGCAGTTGTGTTAAGTAGCTTTTAAGATGCTCTTTTGAGTAACATGTACTCATACTCCGTTTTGACTGGACAGATAATTTTTATGTATTAATTATATTCAACTTTATGTGGTTATGTTCCACTAATTAAAGTAGGAAAAGTTCATTTTACGTTAGATCTGTGTTATTTTGGTAGGTTTCTACTGTGCTACTGAGCGCCATAGAATTATACTCAGCAGTAGGGTGCATGATAACTTGCACTAACAGCCAACATCAATGTGGCTAGGCAGTTAACTGTGGAATATAGAAAGCAGCATACACAGTGGAAGGCAGGCCAGGGGAAGAGACAACACAAAGACGGTGAGTTAAAAAAGTAAAACAATATGCAAATAGATGATGATAAGAGCCAATGGGAAAGACAGTTCTACTTAGCAATATTATACTTGCGTTTAAAGCGAGCTAGTTATGTTGGTTTTAATCTGTGGTATTTTGTAGCCTTGAAATCTCATATTATTATTTTAATGCAATGAAACGTGCTTATTTTTTACTGTGAAAATTAAATAGTAAAAGTAATTTCACCATAAAACAATTATGTAATGCAAACAATACCAGTGTTTCATTTCTTAGAGTGAATATCAATCAAGTTTATCTCCAGCTACTGCATAGCAGTGGGAGCAGTGAGTGGGCCATTAACACATGAAATCATATGTTATTAATACATGTTAACATTTTATAGTGCGTGCAAAGTGTTCGTATGATGAATGTGGGTGGATGTTGCCAACCGCTAAAATTTTTAGTTCCTTCAACGACCTGTGTTACACCAAAACGTCCCACCAAATTATCCTCATGCTCTGTAACCAGCATAGATCATTAATAACCTCCCCATTAAAGTAACAAAAGCATGTAAGCTGATGAAAACAAACGGCTAAACCAGAATTAGGATATTTATTGTAGTTAGTGCCACGTTTTGTCACGTATTTTCATGTGTCTTGGACCTAAAATAAACCAGTTGTTGATAAAGGCTCTGGTAATATTATTGCTGGGGAAATGTGTTATGAGGTTTTTAGTTTTACATTTATGTAACTAATTCATGTAGTTCCAACAAGTTCCACACACAGTTTGACACAGTTTGATGGCTTTAGTCTGAAAGCACTTCGGTAAATCTCTGCTGAACCCTACAAATGTAAATATACATGTTAATGTGGATGTCAGTGTTGGGATATTTAAGGCCCAAATGGGAATGTTCATGGAATGGTTTGGATTTTGTTGCTAAAATGTTAATAATGTTTATTAAGCAGGCAGCAGCAACAGTGATTAATCATCATCAAACTGATGATGGAAGTGGAAACCAATTGGTTTACATTCAACAGAATTACAGAAATGCTGATTGCTTTTAAATCTTAATTCCTGTTAATTGCTGGGGTGTGTCTACAGGAAGGCTGGGGTCAGTGTTGCCCACCTAAAGACAAGCCTTGCCCACCCAGACATATCATCTACCCATCCAATGAATCCACTGTCATAGCTACTTTTGTCATTGGTCATCAAAAACACTCTGCTTTCTTATTGGCCGTTTGAAAGGTGTAGACGTGCTCAGTGAGTCCTCCTGAAGTGGTTAAGTGAACTGCTACACCTGTCTGTAGCCACTTGCTCTGAGCAGTCCAAGTAATATAGTTCATATCTTTGATTATTTGATTCTCGATCATTCTTTTATCTGGTTTCTCCAGGTTTTAATAGCAGTCTGGTATAGTTTTACAGTTGAGTTTGTAAACTGCATGTCCCTTTAAGTTACAGGCTCACTTGGTCGCCACTGGTTGAGTGATTAGCCGGCTATGGATGGTGGCTCATTATAAAAACAGGCACCCTCAATCCCAATGCATGCTGCCTCCACTGTTGAGTCCAGCACATTTACCAACACTGAGCAAACCATTACTGCCTTCGGGTTCCGCCTGCACAAAGTCTACACACACCAGCCTCCAGCTCTGCCTTGACTGACTTGAATAGTCCAGTAGTTTTGAAAATGGCCTTGTTTACAAACCCTATGTAGGAGAAAACGACACTGTTGTTGTTGCCCACCTGAATGATTTAAATGCCCACCCATCACAGTAACACTTATGGGGCTCGTTAGTCAATACTGTATTACAGTGGGGAGGACAACCCTTAGACAACCCTTAGATACTGACAGTTATTAGTTTTGCTTTGCTGTGCTATTAAAATGTAACTATGTATTAATTACATAGTAGTTACACAATTCATTACATTGTCATTTCATTTACATTCTATACCAACTGCTTCAAGTTTGCTGCTCTGTGTAAATAATAGCTGTGCATTTAAGGCAAGACACTACAGGTAATTAGGGTAAAAAAATTAATTACTAGAGATCACAATGTATCTTCCACAGTTGATTACTTCCATTAAGGCCACCATTTTTGGTGTTACAAGTTTTATGAAATGTTATGGTTAAATAAACACAAATGGTACATTATCTACTTAAATACGTGGTCATTTACATACATCTCAACAAGATTTCAACAAGAAATCTGAAAAGCGGATAAAGTCGGGATCACGATTCTTGTTTCATTTTGCTGACACATTAAAATCAAAAGTTTTTATAGAGGGAATTTTGGATCTCTCTTTTTCTTACTTTATAAAATCAGAAAATGATGTCAACACCCATGAAAAACAAACATTTTCACCATGCTTTTAGGCATAAACCAACTCAGGCTATGAACGATATATGATCAGTCCCCTCTATAAAAACCTTCAAAGTATAGATACGGATACAACTGGACAATTTGGTATATGTAAGTGCTGCTGAAGTGGAGAGTTTTTGGCTCAGAGTTTGAGAACATGGCCTTTAAATACAGCTTATTGCTGGGTGCGTTCTGGGAGATGCGGCTGAATCTTAACCCCTTAAAATCGCGGGTAAAAGACTTGTTTATTTAGTAACTCCAGTGAAAGACTACAAGTAAAAACTGGTTGGGCTATTCTTAGCATGTTTTGGTGTTTCAGTCATAATGATATTTTGTGTTTCAGTTTTCTAGCTCATCCTGTAGTATCACTTTCAAACAGACAGCATGTTACTTATCAGCTCTTACGATCTTAAAGTCTGGCAAAAGTGTTCTTGGAAAACAGTTTAACACTGCCTTTAATTAATGGTGTAAATCATAATGTTGTCTTGAAGTGGATATGCTGTATGTAGCTGCATTCTTGCAATTTTACAGGCACATTTCATAGTGCAAGTTCAATGGGGCAAAATGTATAGAAATGTGTTTAGTTCTGCAAAACTACTATATAGCTTTTATTAATTTTATTTTATTACTACTATATAGCTTTTATTAATTACGTATAATAATGGAATGAATTAAATCTCTGTTTCAGCCTAGAAACATTAACATGGAATCAACTCAAAGTTTGGAATAGGCAATTGGCATGTTTGACCCAG
>CM067482.1:3740514-3765437 GCA_034552555.1 Semaprochilodus insignis | reverse complement strand
TTTTTCCAAGCAGTTTTGGGCCATTTCTGTTGGTCCGTTCATCATAAATTGTTACACAGTGTAAACAGCAGCTCATGTGATCAAATGATGTGCAAAAGTAAAAATCGGCAAAAATGGATGGACATGTTTTTCTTTGGGCAGCGACGAAAGACTACATACTCAAAACCTAGCTAGGATCAGTTTTACGTGTGCGATTGGGAATCACCCCTTGAATTTGACATTCATGGGCTGAACTTACAGTCAAGGTTCACCACAGATGAGCACTAAGGGTTAATGAATTTTTCATGTGTGCATTAATTAATTTTCATGTATCTGGCTGCACACGTCCACATTCTTACGCTGGCTGAAGAAGACTCGTCTTGTCTCCTCTCACCCCATTTAGACCCCCAACACAGACAGACTCTTAAGCTCTCTGTAGAACTGCTCAGTGAGCGCTCGGCTATGAATCTTCTGATAGGATCGTTCAGCAGCCAGCAAAAACACACGGAAGATTGAGGGTATCCATTCAGTGTAGATCACTGATAAGCCACGCAGAGCATGAATTATTTATTAATTATTTATTTTGTGTTCATTGTTCTGCAGGAAACTAAGCCGCTGCTAACGGCAGTGTTCATAGAGTGTTCTTAGAGTGTTCATCTTTTAATTAGTGTGAGTTAGAGGTGGCATATCAGCATGGAGCTGATAGACTCCACAGAAAATGCTGGACTGGACTCCAGAGGGACATAGAATGGATGTGACCCTGAAACAGTGATCACCCACACTGAGTGTTAGCTGTGTAGATCATCTGGAGTGTTTGAGCAGTTTGAGCATGGTTACAGAGTTAAAGCAGCTTATTTTAAAGTTATTTTAAATATGTTTTAAAGCAGAAATATCTGTCTCGGCACGGGGCGAGACTCAGGGTTTCAGTGTTGATGTACCGTTATTAAAAAAACGGAAAAGGTAATTTGGTATTGCCCCATCTTAGTCATTTACTTAATGCATGTTCTCTTTAGTCATAATGTCTGCTGTTCACCAATTATGGAGATGTTAATAGCTCTGAACAGACATTAAAATAAATACATACATACATACATACATACATAAAATATTTGACACTTTGTGGTTTAAAAAATGATTTGTTTATTACTATATTTAATTGCCTGGATTTTTTTTTTTTGCTGCTTTGGCTGGAATTTTGAGGGAATCAGTCAATAATTAATCAGTTTATTATTTATTTATTTATTTATTTATTTATTTGTGTGCTGTTTGTTATTTGCTTGTTTGACATTACCTGTAAAATACTACTTTTGCTAGAACTGGAATTCAGTAAAAATCAATCAATCAATCAATCAATCAATCTATCTATCTATTGTTTTATTTTATTTATTTTCTATTACAGATTTTTGGTTAGAGTTATTACAGTTTTGGTAGAATTTATATGCATAATCTGTCTCACTGAAATCTATCTATCTATCTATCTATCTATCGATCTAATTTTTCAGCTAGGGTGAAAGAGAGAGAGAAAGAGAGAGAGAAAGAAAGAGAGAGAGAGAGAGAAAGAGAGAGAGAGAGAGAGAGAGAGAGAGAGAGAGGTAGATTGAGATCCCAGAATGGTATTATGTGCAAACAGTACACTGCCTTGTTGTTTGTGCCCTGAGGCTCAGTGCTGGAAAGAAAGTCCTNTTTCAGCTAGGGTGAAAGAGAGAGAGAGAGAGAGAGAGAGAGAGTCTCCTGAATGATGAAAACTCTGTGATACCAGATATAAAGTGTCTATCTTCTCGCCTGTGTGAGCGCTGATGCTGCCGGGAGATAAAAAGCTGAGGGCTCTAAGGTTTCATATCCTTTGTTGGCTAAATGCTTCTCTAAGAGCCGCCGTCTCTGCTCCACACACACACACACACACACACACATACAGAGTAAGGTTGAGTTTCTGCTCTGATTCTTGTTCTCGATCTGTCATACTCTCTCTCTCTCTCTGTCTCTCTGAGTACGAGTTTCTCCCGCCACGCCAACACTATGACCGTCTCTCTCTCACTCACTGCAGGTAATGAAAGCATTAATCCATTACATTAACTATTTAATTTCTTTCTTTCTTTCTTTATTCTAATTTTTAATTTTAGCATCACTGAGTCTGTTCATTAGCGGGCAGTGACGTGTACATTTGTATTTATTCATTATTAACTGATTTATTTAATTACAGTTTTTTAGAGTGATTTGTAGTAATACAGGTTTGTGAAGTTGGACATTCATTTTTTACATTTATGTTCCTGTCATTGAAAACACCAATTCCAAACATTTAAACACTTTAGTTGTTGGTCAGTTAGTTGTTTTTGGTCTGTTTTAAATTGGGCAGGGCACATCTGGTCAACTAAAAAAAATATTTTTGTTTTGTTTTTTGCATACTTTACAGTGATAACACCTCTGCAGATCTGTCCTTATTTTGGACTAAATTGGAACATTTTTTTTTTTAAGTTATTGTACATTTAGTGTTTTATTTCTTTATTTTCAGAAGTTTAAACTCAGCAGATGCACGTTAAAGGTGTGATAACATAACCAGAAAATGGCCGTATACACTACCAACTCACCTATCACTGGTAATAATAACTGTTATTCAGTATTAACTCATACAGTTATGTTTATATGAAATCCTATAAACTACACATCAAAACCACAGCAGTCACCTCACACTTGAACTGAATCAGTGTTACAGTAATTCCTCTGTAACATAGCGCTTATTTGCACAGCTGTACAGATTCTGTAAATGATAGTCTATATGTCTACTTAGACTCACTTATGTACAGAATATCCATATACATTTAAGTGCAGATATTCATATATCTCTTTAGCTCCATTCCTGGATCATTATTATTATTATTATTAGTATTATTATTGTACTTTTCTATTAGAGTCATATTTGTTGACAGTCTTTGTTCACCAAAACAAATTCCTTGTATGTCTGACATACTTGGCCAAATAAAGATTCTGATTCTGATCAAAACTTCAACCACTACTTCACAGTTTATAGTATTTTGGGATTAAAGCTAACATAAAGTTAATATATAGTAAAATAGGGAAGTGTTATTAAAAAATATCATTTTCTGTTTATTAGAATTTGTTGTCAGATCGCTATTAATAGCTCTGTAATTACTGAAATTTGGTTATGGGTTTTCAAATATGAGACGCTGTGTAAGTCAGTTTCTTTATAAGTTCATTCTTTATGTGGTACAGATTTCTCAGTGATCATCAAATCACTTAGAGCTCAGTTTATCATCGTAAACATATTAGAATAAAGCTGCCCTTATGAAGGGTTTACGAGTGGCTTAAATAAGTTTATTAATGGTTATTAGTTTTACACTTTATTAATACACAAGTATTAATAAACAGCTTTAACACATTGATATAAAGGGCAAACGTGAGCTGTTGTATCTGATGAATGTGAGTACATGTTGAAGCCGACAATTTTAATGCTAGCTGATGGAGAAGACAAAAGCCAGATTCGTAAACATCCCAATCTGGGCTGGAGCAGTATAAAGGAATGTGGGTCCACTGTTAGCCAAAAACAAGAGGTCGCTGTTGCCCTTTCCACTGACGTTAAGGTGTTTATGACCTAATTAATAACCATCAGGAAACTCAATTTTAACCATTCATGAGCTATTTATAAAGGCAGTCTTATTCTAAAGTGCTGCCGAGTATTTGTTACCACATGAACAGCAGGCTGTTTGAAACTTGTAAGAAATCATTAGAACCAGTTTACACATGCGTCTTCAAAGAAACTGGCTGTATAGATATGAAATCTGGGATCCAAAACTTTTGAGCGGTAGTGCAGAAGGATCTGTTATTATCGTACACTCATCATCAAAAGTATAGCTGCACAAATAGTGGCACCCAGAAGGAATCAACCAGCAGGAATGAAACTTGGTGGGTAGGTTTGACATCATGAGACATGCGAATGATTCAAGTTTCATGGTCGGCCGCACATGTGACGTAAGCTAGGACAGGCCTTATCGCTGTACCTGACTGACCCAACAGCCACGATTGCAGACATTCAGTGAGCAGTGATACCCTCCATGAGCCATCCAATTAGTGCCAGCACCATTGGCAGACAGCTACACAACCCAGGACTACATGCACGCAGACAGTTACGATGACTGTCCTTAACACCACGTCAATGTCACCAAAGACTGCAATGGTGTTGTGTCAGACTGTCATGGAGTGATGAGTTCTGCTTTTGTCTTGCTGGAGACAGCCAACGAATCCTTGTGTGGAGGCACCGTGGTCAGATGAACAGTTTGTTGCCATGCGTCACATGTCCAGAAGGCCTGGTGTCACTCCACCTCCACCCCTACCGCAACACCTGCAGGAGCTGTGTGGGAACGTTCAAGCTGCATGGGATGGATTATCACAGGACACCATTAGGAACCTCTACAAGTCCATGCCAAGACATCTGGCATGTTGGGTTAGCAAACATGGTGGGCCGACACCATACTGAGAGACACTACTTCTGTATGTGTAGCTCAATAAATATTGATCATATCAGTGTAAATGTATCATCATTTATTGATCCTGGTAACCTTTATCTTCCTTCCCAACAGCACTGCAATCCCACACTTGAGTTCTGCATTGTATTCCTTCATTAACAGTCATTCCGTAACTGATGCCGTTTTGTCGTGAGCTGGGCTGCGCAGTGTTTGCAGCACTACTCGTAAACTGTAAGTGGTTCCTAGAAGCAGTTTCACTAAACCTCCTGTTCTGTGAGCATTCCTGAGGTTCTCTAGTGGGAAGCTGAGGAACCCTGGAATGGAGGATGAAATATCAGTTCATCTTTACAGTGTGAAGAGTTTTTGCTGTCTCTCCCGGAGGCTGTGGAAGCTCACTCATCCCCTCATCCTACACCTCTTTTATCTGTCCTCCCTCCTCCCCTGCAATGGTGAAAACAAGCGTTATCGCAGTCGCCCATCTACTCTACCTGTGAAATATTAGCAGAGCGAGCTGATGCACAGCCTTAATGGCTCTCATCTCACTCGAAGACAGATCGCTTTATTTATGGGCTGTGTCTGTCATCTCATCTCCCCCCCCCCCCTTCTCTCTCTTTCTGCATTCTCTCTCTTTCTCTCTCTCTCTTGATCTCTCTCTCTCTGTACTATCTCTCTCTCTCTCTCTGTACTATCTCTCTCTTTCTCTGTACTATCTCTCTCTCTCTGTACTATCTCTCTCTCTCTCTCTGTACTATCTCTCTCTTTCTCTGTACTATCTCTCCCTCTCTCTCTGTACTATCTCTCTCTCTCTCTGTACTATCTCTCTCTCTCTGTACTATCTCTCCCTCTCCCTGTACTATCCCTCTCTCTCTCTGTACTATCTCTCTCTCTCTGTACTATCTCTCCCTCTCTCTCTGTACTATCCCTCTCTCTCTCTGTACTATCTCTCCCTCTCTCTCTGTCCTATCTCTCTCATTCTCTCTCTTTGTCCTGTCTCTCTCTCATTCTCTCTTTCCGTCCTATCTCTCTCTCATTCGCTCTCTCTTACTATTCTATCTCTCTCTTTCTGTTATCTTTTTCTCATTCTCACTCTCTCTATATCCTATCTCTCTCATTCTCTCTATCCTATCTGTCTCTCATTCTTTTTCATTTTCTATTTCTCTTTCTTTCATTCTCTCGCATTTTCTCTCTCTCTGTCATGTCTCTCTCAATTTCTCTCTCACTCTCTTTTCTCACTCTTTCTCTACTATCTCTCTCTCTCTATCTATCTTATCTCTCATTCTCTCTCACTGTCTCTCTCTTTCTCTCTCTCTTTTATTCTCTCTCATTTTCTATTTCTCTTTTCTGCTCTCTCTCTCTCTCTCTCTCTCTCTCTCTCTCTATCCCTCTCTCATTTTCTCTCTCTCTCTGTCCTGTCTATTTTATCTCTTTTCTCTCTCTCTTTTTCTCTTTCCGCCCTCCTCTGTGAAGGGGGAGGTGCTCAGGGGAAGAGGTGGATGACCCCTAGGTTGTCAGCAGTCTGAGATTCTTTGCTCAGAGAGAGAGAGAGAGAGAGAGAGAGGCAGCTGAGGCGTGGGGAAACCCGAAACCGTTTATTAGAAACACTTTGCACCCTTCAAGAACACTGGAGCCACCATAAATAATGACACTAGCGGAGTCGATCTCTCTCTCGCTCTCTCTCTCTCTCTCTCTCACACACGCACACTCACATGCGCACACACACACACACTTGTACTTTGCATGAAGTAAGACTAAGAGAAGTCACATGACCATCTGGAGGTTAAAGTGTTCTCACAAAACAAGAGAACTTGATCTTGCAGAAAGGCGTCTTCTGTATGTACATCATCACTGTCAGTAGATTCAATTTCAAGTCAGTTTGAGCCCTTTCAGTTCATCATCTGACAAATAATATGTGCATATATTTAAAACTTTGGAAACTGTTCTTTATTTGTTTATTACTGTGTTATTACTACTATATTATCATATTATTACATATCAATTAAATTTGGAGTACACGTACAAACAAATAACCCCTGTGATACTTGAGCACAATGACGGGGGAACAAGGACAGCCTGAAAAACATGAAGAAAGGAGTGTATACAGAACTCTTCACACGTTTTATGTACCTGGGAAAATTCTCGGCAGCAAGTGATTGCTTGCCTACTTTAGTGACTTCATGTCAATCAGTTTGTCTGAGCTTCTATTCACGGCAGCCCAGTGTTAACTGGTGTCAGTCCTTCATTGTATTAGATCAAGTGAGCTGGAGTTCAACAAATGACTCAACTACTGTGAGAAGTCACCACTGTTGTTCTACCCAGCTGACAGGATATCATGGAGGGTTTTCTTTTTCACTGCGTTCGTGTTTATTAATATTTATTCTAAAGTTTTTTTACTTCTTTACTGGCAAAAACACACCAAAAACACTAAGATGCCTAAAACCTTTACAGAGTAGTGAATATTTATGTATATATGCACACAAACATTTAAACATTTAGAAGCATTTGTTATATTATTAATTGGTTATTTATTATTTTTTTGTATTAAAAATATACTGTAGATCTTAAAAATGGTAAATGGTACAGCAAATGATACTTTTGGTTTAATATTTCAAAAGATTTGAGTTATTATACACTGCGTATTCTATATTGTGATAAACAAAATGTGATAATCATTTGTCATATGTGAGGCATATTGAATTTTGAAATCTGGACATATCTAATATTTAGAATTTGTTTCAAGTTGGAAATGATTAAGTAACTAAATTAATTGTATACATTTATCTAGAGCCTATTTTTATTCTTGTTCTTATTGTTAATTTACTATTAATATTTGTCATTTTGATATATTTGTTTTGTTATTATTACAATAATAATGTTTTCTCAGATTGGTGTGTACATGACAATCTTTCACTGGGATGTAAAGGTGGCAATATCTTTATTTTTATATCGTTATTATTATTTTTGTGCTTATTTATACAGTCTTGACTGTAAATTTAGTTATATCTTATCAAAACCAGCAATTATCTATAATGCAATTATTCTTAGAATGATTTTTGTGTATGATTATGGTTGTATACAAAACTTTGGCCACCTCTGTTCAAACTTCTGCACAATTTAATAGACCCTTACCTTTCCTGAGTTTACCATATTGTAAAACATATAACATATAAAATGTGCAAAAGTTAAGTTTATATTTAGCATCTTTCCAAAATGTTCAGCTCAGTGAACACAAATCCTGCCCTGTTGGAAAACGTTCTGTATCTGTCCGTGTGGAGGACTAAGAAGAACAACACCAACACTGATATCACTCGACCAGGAGCGGCCAAACCTTTGCACACGGCCGAGTGTTGATATGAGCTGGTTGTTCTAATCCACTGATGCGTTGTGTAATTCGGTGCGTAGGCTTTTTCTGAACAAAGCCGTTTTCCCAGCTGTCGTAGAGAGAGATGACTCTCAGTGGATGACTGCTAAGTGAGTGTGAAAACACAAACACACACTCGTGCACTCGCTCCCTTCACACGCCTGCTCTCACTTTAAGCCTGAGCTCTGAGAGTTTTCGGGAGAAGCCCCTTTCCCATCTGAAGCTTGTTCCTATCTGAATTGACTGATGAACCACGTGTCGCGTCTGGGTGTCATTTTGACTGATTTTCTTTTTTCTTAATCTCTTTTTTTCCTGCGATTCGGAGCTTCGTTTAGGCTTGCCAACTTCTTCAAATCCCGTCAACACGTGCTGCTTTGACAACCGCTAACCAAAACACTCCCCGGCCCAAATTACTCGCCACCTTATTATCTTAACTCCACTGAAAACACCACGCTCGCGGTTTTCTCGGACGAGCCCCCTTTTGTTGCGCTCCTTTAGAGAGGAGCACATGGCCTTCGCTACGGCCGCATACTATTGTAATTTGTCCACTATTGGAAGCAGATACTGTGGCTGGCTCCAATAATGGGTTTAGGGGCTAGAGGCGCTGAAGGTTGGATGTGCTGATTTAACCCAATTGAGGTTGCGCCCTTGGCTTTAATTAGTACCAGACCGGCGCTCCGGCGGTCACCTGACGGGGGTCGCGGCTTCAGGTGGTTGTGATTTAGCCCTGAAAATGGCGTCTGCTTTGGATCTGGCCCGAGGGGTGAGAGGTTACCGGGTGAATTTAGAGGGATTAAGAGAACGGCCTTTGTGTGACAGAGGGATGAAAAGACGAGCGGCAGCTTCAAGTGACACCAGAAGCCGTGGGATGCCGGTGGGTTCATTCAGAGGTTCACCTTTAAGCGTGCATGCGTTTTTGTGTGAGGGGGGAACAGGGTTTCATTCTGGATACAGGCTGATGCTTGCTTTGATGGAAATTCCCCCACAATATGCACATACAGTCGTAAGCAAAAGTTTTGGTCCCCCTGGTCAACTTATCTTTAGTAATATGTGGAAATAAGTACAGATGCAGATACTAATGTGCAGTTACTGTTTATTTGCTGGATTAAAGATATATGTGTGAAAATATGTGTGAAAATATGTGTGGACTGTGCAAAAGTTGTGGCACATTTTATATATTTGGTGGATTTTTTGTGAAAATGTGTTGAACTCAACAAATGAATAGAAATGTTTAATTCAAAATGTATAAATTTAATTCAAAATATATTTATTTGCATTCTCCATAGAGGAGGTGTTGTGCATTGCAATTTGCTAAATAAAATATATTTAATTGCATTCTCTGCAGAGGAGGTGTTCACTTATACTCACTTAGAATATCAGTGCAACACATCAGTTATGGTTACTGGACCAGAAATGTTCCAAACTTTGCATTTAAAATACTGCTATTTTAACTTTGCTATCTTGACCACTCAGTGGCTTTGTTTCTGACTTGTGGACCAAATAGAGGTTGATTGTAACATATTGTAACTGAATGTAACATATTGGGGGGGGAGTTATGACACATTTTCTATCTTTATGTTGTGTTTATGATGAAAATGTGTTGAACTCAGCAAATGAACAAAAATTCAAAATTCAAAATTCAACACTGTGCATTGCAATTTGCTAAATAAAATATATCTAATTGCATTCTCTGCAGAGGAGGTGTTCACTTATACTCACTTAGAATATCAATGCAACACATCAGTTTTGGTTACTGGACCAGAAATGTTCCAAACTTTGCATTTCCATTTACTGCATTTAGTTTTCCATTCCTATCCAGTGCTTGGGTGTTCAGTCTATTGCATGCAACTAAATACTGCCATTTTAACTACACTATCTTGACCAATCAGTGGCTTTGTTCCTAACTTGTCTACTAAATAGAGGCTAATTTCTTGACTTTTTGACAGAAGAACTAGCAAATTAGATTAGAAATCCTAAATTCAAAATTTAAATTCGAAATTTGTGGCTTTGTTTCTGAATTGTCAACCGCTAAGAGGCTGTTTTCATGACATTCATTGAATTTAACATATTAGGCGGAAATATGTGTGGCCTGTGCAAAAGTTACAGCACATTTTACATTTTTTAAGTTATTTCTAAATAAACCTATGTTGAACTCAGTAAATGAATATATAAATCCTACATTAAAAATCCTAAATTTAAATTCAAAATTTACATTTACAGCATGTGGTTTGTGGCTCTAATCTAGAACCAGGGTGTGGGTATCTTATTGTAAACAGGAATCACTGTTTTCAGTAACACAAAGCCAGTTTTATTGCAGATACATATTACAACTGTTGGAGCAAACCATTATCTACAGTAGAGCAACTATTCAGGAAAAGGAAATAGCTTTCTCAACATTTAACCCGCTCAGGCCGATGATGTTGTAGGCAACGTCAAAGGACAGCATACATAAAAGAGTAAACATCCTGAGAATTTTGGAGTTGTGTTGTGTCGTTTCAGTGAGTTTGATTGTGTCCGTATTAGGAACTATGAAATCCAGCCTTTGTAAAATAAACCTATAATGATACGTGTGAAGGCTTCTGTAATCATTTATCCATTTCTACATTTTGAGTTATTGTTGTTGTTTGCATGGCTGTTAGCTGTATTTGGTTGAGTTTGTTGACTAATCAGAGGCTTTGTTCCTGACTTGTCAACTAATTAAATGCTGTTTTCCTGACTTGTCGACAGAAGAATTTAGCTTTCTGGGCAAAATTAAAGTCTCTAGTGTTAATGAGATATTTATACTTTGTTGTACAACATCCTTTAATGTCACATTCAGCATTGTCAACCTGAGAAGGTTAAAGGCCCGTAAATTTCTTGAATTTTTAATTCATTTATTTTGTTTACCTGATGTGATCTTATCACATTTGTATGGTTTTGTGTACGGAAATCAATCGCAATTCATTTTTAAATGATTTTCTAACATTCTAACCATTTTCGTTACACCTTGCAATTACAAAGTATTACATACTTCCGCCAGAGAGGTCTCCAAACTCGCATTGATTGTTTTTTTTTTAACCGCAAAAAAGCAACTTAATTCTCTTAAAAAACTGGGCCAGTAAAAAAACCTTCAACTGGTAATATGTGTAGTTTTTAAAGACTTGCTCATGTCATTTTCCAAAATGGCTCTTAGACTATCCTGCCAGGCTTATTATTGGGTTTGTCCTTGTAAGCATGTTTCAGTATTGGATATTTCAATATACAAGTGCCCATACAGTGTCCCATGTTTCCATATTTATGTATTACCTTGTGAAATTGGTACTGATGGATGTACTTGTACCTCTTATACAAATTGTTGGCAACAGTGCTTTTGTAATGTTTCTATTTATGGTAACAGTAAAATAGTTCTTATATGGCGTCGCCGCTAAGGTCATTTTTTGCCAGGTTTATTTTTAATAGCTTGTACTTATCCATATCCATATATATGGAAATATGGGGCACTGTATGGGCACGTAAATATTGAACTATTCAGTACTGAAACATGCTTATAAATACAAACTCAATAATAAACCTGCCAAAAAAATAGTCCTGTCCAGCAATGCCATGTAAGAACCACATTCAGCTCCCTGAAGGACCTTTACTGTAAGGTGTAACTGACCTAAACACTAATAACTAATAATAACCTCATTTAAACCCATTTATAAATCCTTTATGAAAATATTCTTATTCTAAAATGCCACCCAGTATTGAATTGAAGAGCCCATACAGTGTCCTAGAAAATATTTAATTATGTGTTTCCATATTTATGCATTTCCTTATGAAACTGGCACTGATGGATGGATCTACACCTCTTATATAAAGAATAGGCCTGTGTAAGGTTTCTATTTACTGTAATAACAAAACAGTCATAGTTGTTATTTGAAAGTGTTTTTATTCGTATTGTAATTTTAAGAATCTCTAATAAAACGTCCTGAGGTAAACACTGAGCCACAAACACTGAGTATCTTGTCTACCTAATCAGTCAGAGGGGTGGCAGCAGGTAAAGGCCTGGTTTTAATGCTGTCTGGTTTTATCTTTCAGAAGGACATGGTGCATCTCATTAGGGATAAAACTCCAATGTGAGGAACAGGCTGAGCTCTGTGCTTTCTGCTGTCTGAACTGATTCTCTGTGTATATGTGCGTATGAGTGTGGCATTGAGAGCTGGAGGCTACATTTCCTCTCAAGCATGTGTAATACAGTGTGTTCTTGTGCTGGCGTGCCTCTTTGTATCTGTGCAAGCATGAGTACCTTGCACTTACCTTGAAGGACCTTTCATCGTGCGTGGATGTGCATTTCATTGTGTGCTTCTGTGAAGTTTATGCCTCTCGATACACTAAAGATAAATACTGTGTTGTACAGTATATGCCATATTTGATGAGCTCTGCTCTGATTGGCTGGTTTACAATGAGGCACCACGATGGCTCACACAGAAGCAACGTATCAAAATACGCAGACATAGCCACACACAGACAGCTTGGTTATCATTCGGTTTAGTTAGCTATGCTAGTTACTTGGATCTTGCTAGTAGCTAACGTTAGCTTTGCTAGCTACTGGCTGTCCATCTGGACATCAACACTCTGTAAATTAAAGCTGTTCCTCACTATGAAACTCTCAGTGTAAGATGATCTGCTTCAACCGGCAAACACTGATACGATCACACAGCATGGCTGCTACTTACAGGCTGCTGTTGGGATTGTGAGGCTAATAAAGGTGGGGGAACTGAAGTTTGGGAAACTGTCCAAAGTAACTCTAAATTGAAGTAGTTGAAGGAGATGAAGTTGGCTTCCTATTCCTATTTTGAGAATCTTCCATTCCACCTTAAATGGTGCCACAGTTCACAATCAAGCACCTGTACAAGCTGTAGCATTTAAGGTAGAACGGAATATTGGATTGAGAAGCTGGTGAATAGGAAACCAAATTCAGCATTGTTTAAAGACTAAAAATCAACCACAACAATTTGACAGTTCGGTTCAATGGAAAGGGTATTTCAGAAATCAGCCTGTTTTGTCGTCCTCTACTGTAAGTGCAGGATTTGTATTTGAAGGAAGAACAACAGCCTTTGAGGTTCACGCTGTGTGAGTTCTATGTACTGAACATTCCTTATTCAACTACGACATTGTAAATACAGTTTTCCATTCTATGCAGTCCTTTTTATGACTCTGTTGCCTTCTGTCCAGGTGTCAGCATGCACTGACTTTTGCTCCTGGCCTCATCTGAACTCAAAGCTAGTTTGGACTAGGATATATTTGCTGAGTCTTTAACAACGTAAATTTGGGTAAGAACACATACGAAATTCCATAAACTTTAATGTAAACAAAAGGTAAATGAAGTTATATGATTCTAAGTCTTGATTTCACATGAACATGATGATATTAAACCAGTAAAGGACACAAGTATAGTCAAACACCAGAGTGATAAAGTGGTGAGTGTAAACATACACTCAATTCCACTGTATTGTTACACGTTTTAGCAGGAAAGTAAAACAGAAATACTTCCAGGTATTAGGTAAGTTATATGGCATGAAATGATGCCACAAAATACATTAGAGTCATTGATTTTTTTCACAGCTCAGGTGTGAGCTGATGTGGTTTTGTTCATCAGTAATAAACAAGTATATGCTATGTACAACTCCTTGTACTTCCTTTGTGTACAATCTTAATTCACTATAAAACTGTCTGGGACTTTTTACCCAAACATAGATACAGTCTTTCTGTGCACCTTGTACCCAGTTAAAATCTAGAATCCATTGATTATTTGAAAATGACTACCTTGGAACGTAGATGTTAGGCAAAATAGTGACCTAGTACTTTGGTGCTTGTACCTCTCATTCAGTTAATAGCTTTGTCTAAAGGTCTGTTAAAGACAGTGTTACTTATTTAATGTGGATGGTGTAATTGGTCACATGACTAGAACCATTTACTGTGAAGTTGCACCTGAAAAAAGACTAAGTCTATATCAAAGCTCTATAAAAGGAAGTAAATATAAATATAACATGCTATAAAATACTATTACTACCACTGCTACCATGACTACTAGTACTATTACTACTACTACTTCTAATAATAATAATAATAATAATAAATTACCACATTACAGTAATAAGCAGGTTTCATAGACATGGACTACTCAACTACTAACCCGTCCCATAATCTTTAAAGTGTCTAATAATGATGTCTTAAACAATGCTGTGGCTGTTGATGACCTCATCACTTGGTTTATTACGTATAGTTTGACTTTAATCTGACATTTTGAACACGGTACAGCGAAAAAGACTACATGAAGCATTTCCATTATTACATCAGCCTCAGTTTTCTTACACAGTCCACTGTTTATCAATAATATTTTGATTGGACTAAATACAGTAGTGACCAAGAAAAAAAAATATTTTCACCAACTTTTCCAACCAGGTTTCTGAACAAACATGCGGCTTGGATCACGGGGCTGTTCAAAGGGTGAATGTCATGTAATCTCATAGTTGGGGGAAAAAAGGAAAATTAAGTTTAAATCATTATCCCAACAAAAACAAATAAACAAACAAACAAACAAAAAACCAAACACAAACACAGTGAGAGTTATTGCTTTTGTATTACTACACCATTACACAATTACATATGTTATTACACATTTATGACTATGTAGGTTACATTTACCTTCAATTTACATTGTACCAACAATGTCTGTTTTCTGTTTATTTCAGTGTCAATAAACGTTTAATTTATCATCTAAAAATATATATCTTACAAAATCTCTTGTTCTACACACAAGGACAAATTAAGAGTTTGTAACTAGAGTGAAAAAAGTGAATTTCAGGCAAAACGTAGTTATACATGAAAAATGATCTCATTATCTCATTATATTATCTCACGGCAATCAAATAAAAATGTTTATATATATATATATATACAGATATGCAATTAGATATATTTACTCGCCACCTTTTTGCAACCCCAGTTGTCAAAAGTAAGACAGCCAGCTATTATCAGTCACAAATTATTAATAAAGCCTCAGTTATGCTTTATCATGACAACCTGCTCTCAGTGTAGTTACCATTTGGTTATAGGACTCTGAAAATGCTGAATTTAATAAATGGCATATTGTAACATCATGGTCTGATGTAGTAAAATGACTCATATACATCATTTCCTCAAGAATGACTGAAAACATGTAATTTCAACACACCCTAAAGTCCAGGACATACAGTACCAGACAGTATCAGTCAAAAGTTTAGACACGGCTACTCATATTACTCCTGATGTTTATCTTAATGTTTTACTTTAGAATAAAAGTGACGACATCAAACTATAAAATAGCACTCATGGAATTATACAGTCCACCTTAAACACCTCCAAAATGGAACTTTACAGGAGGATAAACCAGCTTCCTTAACCTGCAGACTGATAGAACAATTTTTATTTCTAAGCAGTTTTGGACCAATTCTACTGGTCTGTCCATCATGAATATTCATTAAACTGATAGAGGACCTAGAGCTTTTAAACTGTGCAACAACTAAGTAAATTGTATATATATTAGAGGTGGAGATACGGCAGAAATATAATACTGTGGTACCTCAAGAGTATATGTGGTATATCAGGATATGTATTGTTCCAGATTCTCATCAGTTGGAGCTGTTAAGTGTGAGCCTGTAGAGTCTTTACGATCACCAACCACATCCATTTAGTTGGGTGTGTCTAAATGTCAGACTGGTGCTGTACTTGTAGTGAGACTCTTTAATTACATAAAGAAACATATTAAAGGTTCTATGTATACACGTATGCACATATTTTTGATGCCTTGCTAAATTTAGGTTTTGTTTTATTTATTTGCAAAAAAGAAAAAAGAAAACACACCTGTGTTCAAACTAATAACACCTTTTATATGGTCGATGGTTCCAAAGAAACACATATATCAGGTTTTTTTTGGTTTGTTTTTGTTTTTATGCATCATTTGAACACAGCGGCTGCCGTTTACACTGTGTGAGTTTCATGATAAATGGACCAACAGAAATGACCCAAAACCAATCGGTAAAAAGTCTGATTCTATTGACTTACATTATAATTAAATGAGGTTTTTGGCCTCTCCTGTAAAGTTGGCTTTTTGGAGATGCTTGTTTTTTCTTTGGTCAGCTTTTATATGTGATGTTTTCTTGTCTCCAATATGTTCAACTCTGCAAATACATATAAATGATGCACGTAAATATGCAGAAAAATGCCCTATTCAAATGTCTCCTTCCTCTATAGAGGATATATCTAAACATAAGTCCATCAGCAACGCGTATCACCAGGCGTGTTCAGACCTTTGCATGCACCCGTGTAGGTAAAAACATTAAAGTCTGTGCTTGTTTATTTCTACAGTTTCTTCTGTGCAGTTTCCAGTCTTTCGGTCTGTAGTTCATGTGCTGGAGTGAACGTGCCAGAGAGGAGTGTGTTTGTACTCACGTGTGCGTGTGTGTGTGTCATGGTGAGGCCTCCACATGCCCATTCCCAGACTGACACAGTAAGATCTGTGTTTGCCATAGGCAGGTTTCACTCACTCCCCATGCATGTGTGTCACCCTTCGCCCTCACAAACAGAAGTCGCTCGAGCGTGAACGGCCGGCCCAGAGTATCTAATGGAAACTATTTCATAAATCCGACATGTCTGGGCAGCCTGCAGAGCTTCGGCGAAGTGCCGTTGTGTGGTGGCGGTTCACATCACCTGTGCTCAGGGTGCCTTTGCAGGTACAACCGCGTCATGAAACTAAAACGTCGGCCACAAGCCAAGTACAGCATGACATCATTCCACAGTCGGTGGTTGTCAAGCGGGAGCGCTGGCCGGCGAAGGAAACTCTATGATATCATTATTTGGGGTAGTGTAAAGGGCCCTGTTTTATGTAAAGGGGGCCTGAGACTGTACGTTCTGGCTAACAGGACTTTGTTTAGACTCGGTTAAAAATAGAAGCTGATGAAAAACAAACTTTTTATAGTGGTAAACTCCTAAAAACGAAGATGCCAGTTAAGAACCACTTTTACTTCCCAACAGAACTTTTCAGATGACGTTTCTTTATGGGACTGATTTTGAAGTTGTGGTCTGTAAATCTGGGGAAACATTTTTCACAAACATCATTTAACATCATTTAACAAACATTAAAATTTTGTCCTATATGTCCAACTAATAATGATTCAGGAATGGCCATAGGACTACACTTAAATTTCTCGTTCTTACATATTAGTTACATAGTAGTTACTAAGTAATGTAAGGTATAGTAAGTTTTAGAGGGTTACGTGCATTAGGTAAAGACTTTGCCTGGTTTACAAAGAAAGACCCCCAAATTTAACCATGACCATATGTATCAGAATTTTATTCTAGTCATTTTGTTATTATTCCCATGTCATTACATTGTAATAAAATGTAATAATGAACTACATTATATTAGGTATGCATTCTGTGTCTGCAGATTCATGTTTGAACTTCCAAATTTGGAATAACAGCAAGTAATTACATATATATCTCAGATGTATGTCTTTCAATAAAAGCTTTTCTCAATAACAGCTGTGATTCAATTTGGCACGGACTGGACAAGGCAACATCAATATTCAGCCACTCTTACATCAAAGAATTGCACAGTTGAGCCAGATTTGGTGGATGCCTTCCCTGGCACAATTCTGAGGAGAATTCCCTGTAGACTGGGATTTTAGCCACTGCTGGTAGACCCATATGACCATACGCTTCCATACACCTGCAGATTCAGCTACTTCCTTCACACTATGGTCTTTGGCATGCCCAAATGCAGTCACTCCTTTTAGCCAATCATTAGCATCTGCTTTGGAGCCATTTTCCACACATGGATCGAGACATTCACTGCACTGTAGCACCTCTTCTCAATCTATGGATCCCGTCACTCACACCCCGCAGGTATTTATAGCCCCATCATCCTTGTGCAGCGCCATCTGCTGAATCCTGAAGTTGCTACTACCTTGAACACGTGAAGTGTGGTATGAAATGAAAAATTCAAAATATTTACTTTTTGTCTGCACTTCCTTCAACGACACATGAGTGGGAAATAATAATTCATATCAAAATGAAACAACATGCTTTTGTTGTACAAGTGCCTCATTGTGAACTAGCGCCAAAACATACTCCATAGCTTCCACTTTCCTGTGAAATGGCACTCGTCTTTACTTGGAAGTTTTGGTTCTGGTGCAAATGTGGGTTAAGCACTGTTTACATACTAGGATGACCACATATCTCTGTAAAATGTCACCCCATTGAAGCACTGCATGAGCTCATTTGAATAAAAACAAACTGTCATTTTGCATGGGCACTCCGTCAACGCAACTGACAGCTGCGGAAGACGACGGGGCATTTGCATCCCTTTAAGGATGAAGCATGAACTGATAAACGGTCAACTAACAACAGCTCAGGTGGCCATTCCTTTGCAGCTAATAGACAGCGTGGACACCATCAGTGTCCCGGTCTCACCCCTATTACTAATCTTGAGCAATGACACGTTGGCAAGCTTCCCCGAGACAAGACTTTGCAATACTCGTTTCCAAACCGACGCACACCTCCACCTGTATTTGTTTCACCTGGTCACCGGGGCAACAAAGAAGCTCCCCGACCAGTGTTTTGGAGCTGCGGTGGAGGAACCTGACCCCGGGGGCCTTGTCATTTGATGCAGTCACTTGACATTCTTGTACAGGTGTGAGAGGACGAGCCGGTGTCAGAAAAATGTTGCGGCAAGAGCTATTTGGCACTGTGCCAGCCTGCCGTTTACCGTCTTCCGTCAACTGGATGGAACGGCGTGTTTGCCTGCTGCACTGATTTGACTTTAAAACAGTGTTCTTACGGTCCCAGGCCTGTTAGCTTTGTACTTCGTTACTTGTGGTAAGACTTCTTCTGTTTATGAAGAGGAGGTCTTCGCCGAGCGAAACAATAGAACTGGCTCTGGATGCAAATGCGGGCCAGTGCAGCTTAGCCACAAATATGCTGAACTGCACAGTACATTTACATTCAGTCATTTGGCCAATGCTTTTCTATTAACTGACCGCGGAGACGGCATCCGTGGGGCAACGCGGTGATAAGTGCCTCACTCAAGGGCTTGCTAAAGGCGGTAGCTGTTAGCTACAATGAAAACCGTAAGTCAGCGTGAAGTCTTCAGACCTCTGAAACTACATGAGTAAGGCATTATAAAAAGCCATTGTTGCTCCCCCCACACCTCCCCATAACCCAAGTTCTTGAGCACATTCAGTTCTTCGAGGACTTTGCCAACCAAAGCAAATGAACGAGCTTTTTTAATCCTGAAAAGGCAACAAAGACCATGTTAACATGATCTCTTCTTAAGTGTGCTCTTATCACCACCCAGTCAGTGGGTTCAAGTCACTGCAGAGTGATTGCAATCATAATGGTTTTTGTTGTAAAATGCATTTAATTGTGATGATTCTGTAACTGATCATTCATGAAGACTGTAGTAAGTCCACAAACCTAAAAGACTGAGTGTATACAGAACTCTAGGTCAGCCGTACTCTAGGTCAGCTGTGCATATACAGTACTCTAGGTCAGCCGTACATTTCCATGCAAAAGAGACTCTTAATACGTCGTTTGCTGTGATTTTAATGGCATGCAAAATCCAAACAGAGGGACGTGAACAGCAGAATGAATGGGGTGGAGGTAAGGAGCCTGTACTGTGCTAGCGTAGATGCTACTATATGAGGAAGAGACAAACAAAAAACTACACTGGTTGGTGTAGCTCAGCGGATAACACCACTACCCACCAGGGAGCCACCACCACATGTGGGAGACTGGGGTTCGATTCCTGGTCTGGGTGACTATGCTGTGCTACACCAATAAGAGTCCTTGGGCAAGACTCCTAACACTACACTGGCCCACCTGTAATATGATTAACCCTGTAAGACGCTCTGGATAAGAATGTCAGCTAAATGCTGTAAATGTAACTACAACATTGAGTTGGACGTGATCCTGAAGAGAAGTCGTTTTTCACCTGAATCAAGATTTGACTGCTGTCGAGGCAGTTGATCATCCGTCATAATCACCCTCAACGCTTCTGTATGCTTTCATTTGTTTTCTTAAGCAGAACGATGTGTTGAGGAGGTAGTTGCGTTCAGGTGAACTGAAAGATTTGCCTACTATCGAGGCAGTAAGCAGATGGGGTATAGCATGTTGTTCATTCATCAGATCATATTTCTGAGGAGATGTGATAGAATCCACACGCATAAAGAAGAGGAACGTCAACAAGAGCTGGGGCAACTCTGCAAGACCTGGTAGACCACCAAAATTGTCCCCATCAGATAAACAGTTTGCAAATGCTTTAATCTTTGAGAGAGTGGAGAACATGAAGCTCCACTCTTGCTTCGGATCTGAGACCATCCACAGGTGTGTCTGTCTATCCTTCCACTTCCACCTCAACGGTATGGAGGTCTGAAAGGAGGTGTAGCTGTTCAAGAAGCCCCTCACTGAAAAAAGGAGATCTAGACACCTCAACATCACTGAACGTAGTTTGGGAATACTTGGACTGTGAGAAGCAGAAAATGCTAAACCAACTTCTGATCCTACGTGCACACTAGCAGGAGAGAGAGCGACAAGCAACCAGCCATTTCCTACAGGATATGTAGCTCCCATTTAGCGACAAGCGACAAAAATCAAGTTGAGATTTTTTGAACTTTATGTACATTAATTATGACGTGGTGAAGCGACATTGTAAGCGATTGGCGCCAATAAATTCTTCTGACCAGTTGTAGACATTGGGGTCTGAGGTCCCCCATCTGCTCTCTGAACTTTTAGTTCCTTTAGTTCCTACCAGCATTTGGTTCTGTCTCAGCAGTATAGTGGTACACATGGAGAAGACCACTGTTTCTTCTTTCCCCAGTTTATACAACGCGTCTTTGAACACATACATTTGAAGAAAAACGAAGCATGGAGGAAGAAAGTAGCAGGTATCAATGGTGTCTCTGGGGAGTTAGGTCACCTGATAGCTAGCTAGGTTAGCCAACATGCTAACCAACCAATTAAGATAGCCACAAATGCAATAAGTTACATTTCCATACAACTTTCATAAAAATATGTGCTTGCAAAACTAGCTAGTCTTCCTGGACCTTGTACAAGCCTCACACCTACAAAAGACAAGCTTGGGGAGGGCTCAAATGACTTACGGCCTGCTAGTGTAAACGTAGGGTAAGACTGAACTTTGGAGGTGTGGCTGCACAACTTACATTGACTAGAAACTATGTAAATGGAGGGTGGTCTCTGACTTTTGCTCACTGCTGTAATATTCATTTTCCTCTCTCGTTATCACCAGCACACCACATTCATGATGCGTAACACGCCAACATTACGATTTTTCTGTTTTTGGTAAAGTCCGATTATCACTGTGAACATCTGGGCTACCTAAACTGTTGTTCTGCATTGACAGATGGTTCCTCCTAAGTATCTGCGAAAGTCATTTTTGTCTTTTCTCTGGAACAAAAGCGAGATTTGTGCATTCGACAACAGAGATTGATCCCCCCTCGCATGCGTTCACATGACATTCATCAATACGCTTTCCAACGAGGCCGCCCAGCGCCTGACAGTTGCAAATTTGCGCAGGCAAATTAAGTCTCTGAAGCTGTCATCGTCAAGACATGTTCAATCTGTCCCAGACCATCGCTCTCAGCATCTGGTTTAAACAAGCAGCTGGAGTGAAGGACCCGTCCCCGTCCAACAACTCCGAAAACTGCTCCCGCACGGGGCGAGGCGGACTCCGTGAATGCACTGTCAACATTGATTTCTCAGAGTCGCAGGCCCGGGCACGACTTCGCCTGAAGCCCAGACCAAAACACTGGCTTGTTTATTTGACAGCTGATTCAAGGCCATCGTGGTTTGCCTAATTGAATTTAATGAAAAAAGGGCCTGCAGCCCACGACCAGGAGGGAAGTTTTCACAAGCCGAACTAGTGCGTCATGCAGAGCTTCTAATGTAGTAGAATGCAAATTGCCATATTTTAATGAGCTGTGCGGTTTATCTCAACGTGATATGAACGAGATACTGGCTTTTTCATTACGCGACATGGATCAGAGATAAGATATGCCATGTTCTGATGTTCTTCCTTCATCCGTTCAGTGACGTTAGAACGTGCGCTCATGAACAGGGCTGGGCGCGTTTCCAAATTTGTCAGTGCTGATACCAATATCTGTACAATACCTTGACTTTGATACCAATCCTGGGAATGATTATGTTTCCCATTAGCTGTTTCCTGGTCTATAGTTTCCTTATGTAGGAGAATCTGCTTTCTGAATGCTGGGTAGTTGGTGAGTCTGGCTGTCTAACAGCTGGTTTCAATGACATAACTCTTAAAGTTAGATGGTGGTGGCTGGAATAGCATCTCGGAGACCATCAACTCATTTGAGACAACAATACCAAGTAAACAAGCAAATTACATTGCAATTTTGGTAACGGGTGACTTCTGCCTTATTTGCATTGGGGTCATTAAGATTCTAGTTACTTCAGTGTCCCAGTGAGTTTCCATTGTTTCCATGTAGTCATTCATTCAGTAATAAGTTGTGGGTTGTAATAGGCCTGGGGTTATAGTCTCTAATTCTGGGTTCCAGGCGTACAGTCCTCACTCCAGTAGCTTAGGTATAGTCTAGGAGAGTAACGGTGGTAATGGAAGTAATATGCTGTGAAACCATCCATTGATTTGGGACATAACAATAATGAGTAAACAAGCAAATTGGCATTCTTTTAATTTGATGAACCTATGAAATCCTAGTTTTGCTGCTGACTCAGTCAGTTAGCATTATGTTCTATGTAGCCTTGGATTTTATTCTCAAATTTTGGGTTAAATGAAATCTCTACCAAAAAGTTCCAATATCCTGTTGATGTTAATATGTTAAAACGTCTTTCCATCTAGTATGTGTATTGGTTCAGCGAAACTTATTGGATAATCAGCAATGTACATAAAACGGTACTGTGCAGGTAAATTACTTGTTCAAAGTGATACAAACAATGTAAATGGGAGCCTCAAAGAAACAACCATTTTTAAGGTCCAATATATGATAGAATACAATAAAATAATAGTCCTGGAGACCCTGAAAACCGGGGTATGTGGGGTCAGTGCAACTTAAAATACAAAGCTGCAATGCATTATGGTTGAATTACTAAACTAATTGGATGCTGTTGGTTATCTTAAAGACTCTACAGGCTGACAATGTTTGAAAAAATAAATGTTGTCATATACCACATATCATCGCAGTCCAATTAAAATCTCAATTTTTTATCAATTTTTACTGTCATGCATCATATGAACACAGCAGCTGCTGTTTACACTGTGTGAAAATGTAATGATGAAAGTACCAACAGAAATGGCCCAAAATTGCTTGGTAAAAAGTCTGGTTCCATTGACTTACATTAAAGTTACTGTAAAGTTACCATTTTGGAGATACTTCGAACAGTGATGATATACTCTTGATATATAATGCTTTTACATTTTAGCCATACTGCCACCTCTAATATAGATTTTGTTGCACAAAAAACACTTTTATTCTAGTTTAAAAGCTCTAATTCCCCTTTCAATTCTGTGAATATTCATGATGGACAGACCGATAGAATTGGTCCAGAACTGCTTAGAAAATAACCTATTTATATCAACCTCCAAGAAAGCTGTTTTTTCCTTTAAGTTCCGTTTTGGAGGTTTTTAAGGTGGTCTGTATAATTCCATGAGTGCTATTTTATAGTTTGATGTCTTCACTTTTATTCTTAAGTAAAGCATTAAGATTAACATAAGGAGAACCCATGAGAACCTATGAGTAGCCATGTCTAAACTTGGTCTGGACTGGTAGTGCATGTTTCCTAACTAAAGGTACTGAAGATGTGCCCTTGAAGACAGCACACTAGTGACAACTATATGATGTCAGAACGTATTTTTGGTGCTACTGTTAAACACACAGGTCACTCAAAGAAATGAAAGCTAGTAGGGACAATTTATTCACTCTTTCTGGCTCCTACTAGTTTTGACCTATTATTGTAAATCTAAATCTTAGAGTCATATAGGCTGAAACATTCTTATAAAAGCCTCAGAAATCTGCCAAGCTTAATTCAACCTGTGCCTCTGGATAAATGATCAGAAATCCATGCATAATACGGCTTTGGCTCTCCTTCTGTATAAGGCCTGGACTATGTCTAGGTGATGGGGTCACGGCACAACCCTCCTCCGAGGGAGAAGTGGAGGTTAAACAGCTCTGTGTTGTGTGGATTTGGCTTCCATGTGAGGGCCAGTTTCGGGGGGCTGGTGGTGGCAGTTCAGAAGGCCTAATAAAAGAAACAAATTAGCGCCAGCAGGGCGGCGTGACCGAGCCGGCTCATATTAATTTGATCGCGTTCCATTCGGCATGCCTGACGCACCACTGCAGGGGGGGTGGGGAGGAGGAGGAGGAGGAGGTGGTGGCAGGGCAGGGGGTTTTTACTGCCCTCCTCTGTATTCTGAAGTTAATTCATTCCATGTTTGTTATCTGTACACATGCCACTACTGTAAGGACTTAGTGACCTCTGATAGTTGTAGTTGTGGTCATCTATGGAAAATGCAGTCTTCTGAAGGAATAACAGCAGAGACTGAGCTGCTGTTCATATAAATGGCACGATTATTGTTTTTAGTCACTGTCCTGGTTAGGAAAGAAAATAAAAGCCAGTATAATTTTGCTCTGCATTTTTAATATGAACCTTTATATATAATTTAAACGTTATATTATATATAAATAAACTTTAGATCATGATTATTTATTTATTTATTTATTTATTTATGTTTCTTGACCTAGCATTAAAGCAGAAACTTAAAAATAGACATAAACACTATATATACACAAGGTATATATTGCACTATATATTAAGACATCTTTAAAAACTAGCTTTTGTTGCTGTTTTTCTGGCCAGCATTTCTTGAGAAATGAAAGATCAAAGTAAATAACCTATCCACTGATAAAGGGGTAAACAGTTCTTTTTAGGCATTTTCTTATTTGTTTCAGTAAGTTGAACACGGATGCCATGGTTGTTAAAAGCTACATTTACCAGCAAGTTGCAAAATGTTGATCAGTGCTAATTACCTTTTGCATCATTGACATTATGTT
>CM067482.1:3707144-3740014 GCA_034552555.1 Semaprochilodus insignis | reverse complement strand
TATATAAAACTTGGTAAAATGTAAAGTTGTTATTCTGAAGATACTTGTTTTTCTTTGGACTGCGACGATATATAGCAAAAGGTTTGGTTCTGACAGCACATATATGGTTCTTTAAGGGTTCTACAGCAAAGGCAATGCTTATCACTATGTACATAAATCTATCTATAAATATCCAAACAGCATTTGAATGTTAAACTGTTCTTGATTATGATGGAAATCCTGTTTTACATAGTCCTTCATAGAACATTAAAAAAAGTTATAATAAAAAATAAATAGTAAAAAATCTATTATATAGTATTAAAATCTATAGTACTATATATTTACTACATAGTAAAAAATCTATACTACATCTGTACTACATTCCTATAGTACAACAAAGTTGGCACTGAATTAATATATATATGCTGGTAATATATTTTTGCATTTTCAGCTAGTTGTAATGCACAAATTTCTATGTATTTGCAGAGAGAAAATGTTGTACTATAACCTTTGCATCTTTTTGTGTTATTTCTTTTTATTACTATTTTTAAATATGTTAATATGCACCCAAAACTTTTGAATCTTATGCAGTTCTATTTCCAAATTTCTACTATTGCATTCAACCTGAAATTAGAACGCAACGTAAAGAACAACTTCTCGAGTTCTACCCTGCTGAGGTTCTGGAGCAATACAGGAACGAATGGTTTTGGGGTGGAGTGGTCTGGGAGAGTTTCTGAGATATCCTGGACGCTTGTACACACCACAGGAACACACACATACACACATGCAGTAACCGGCTAACTGTGTGGCACCCACAGTAGCCGTTCCCAGTCTCTGATTGCAGTGCAGCTCCAGATTTAGATGCCTCCTGCAGAGCCTTTGGTCTAAATCTGAGAGGGGACTTTTCTCACTCGATATGAACTTCTTTCAGAATGTCCCAGCGTCCCACCCACGGAGCCGCATGGAGGTTGGAATAAAGTGGACCGTGTAGTGATGAACATCCTTTAAAGGTTTATGAGTGGAGCTCCTTGTGGGGTAATATCTATCAGTTTGAGTTTGAGGCTCCCTCTTGTTATCCCGGTAGAGGTCTTTTGGGTTCAGACAAAGGCCTGTTTAAACCGTCCAAATCAATGTCTTTCCCCAGCCGTGGACTGTCCGGTCTTAGTGGACCTGGGTTTACACAGATGGTTCTTATAGCCGAAGATTAGAGAGCATATTTCCTCAACAAGAGAGAGAGAGAGAGTGGGGTTCGTGGGGGGCGTTGGGGGTGGGGGTGTGCTGGTTGGGGTGAATTTCAGAATTTTATTATTTCTTAATCGAAGCTCACGGATGTATATTTACGCGTGTGAGAACACACCGTCAGCTGCTTTGAGTGTAAATTCTGGCGGGTATTATGTTCTAGAGGAGATTAAAGGGATAACAGTAGACAAACATCTCTCCTGAGGTAGGTCTGCTGTCTCTGAGCACCGCAGGTCTGAAGATTACTAATCTTGTTCACGACCATGTTTACATAGAAAACAGGTCAAAAAGAGGGTTGATTGTGTTGTTGGGGGTGGTTAAAACTGTTTAGCGGTTTTTAGCTTGTTATATATCCTTGAACAAAAGAAATTCTTGTTTCTTGTTGTTTATTATTATGTGGTAGTTTGTCAACAAAAGCAAACAAGAAAGAATATCAAGACTAAACAAAGGACATTCATCACCTTAGAGGAAGGAAAAGACTGCTTAGGTTTTGGTTTGCATACTAAATGAAGTTGATTTAAAAAAGATGACTTTTTTAATAAAAACAGAAGTCAAAAAAATGAAAGATTTTTTTCCAGTATTATATGTTAATATACTGATTTAACATAGTGCAAAAAAGGTCAAATTTTCAAACTACTAATTTGCTAATTCTTTTACTTTCTTATTTCTTTGCCAAGCAAAAAAAATGGAGAAATTTAAGATTTCCTAAAATTGGCACTCATGCAAAAATTTAATTTTAAAATTTAGAAATTCTATATTTCGAAATGTGACTTTTAAAATTGTTATCATGCTAAAAACACGCCTCCTTCAATTTTAAAAACTGGTATAAATAAAGACATCCAAGTAAAAATGTGAATTTTATGTTTTAAATATGGAGAATATTTTATACAAAGCTTTCGGCTAATTCATAAACTAACTTCATAACTCATGCCTAATCAAATACATCAATTGTGCTTCAGATTGCTGTTATTAAATACCTTTATGTTCTGTGTTTGATCTTTAAGTTCTAGTGTTTTCCATTTCATGTTTGAAGCCCCAAATGACCATTAGCTAACCAGCCGTTCTCTGTAATAGCCCTCTTTGGTTAGCGGGACCTAATTGCGGCTGCGTTTAGAACAGCAGGACAGTGTATGTGTGAGAAGAGAGCGGTCAGTCTGTCTGTGTGTGTTTTTGTGTGTGTGTGTGTGTGTGTGTGTGACTCTCGTGCTGCCCCTGCTCTCCATGTACTCATAGGTGAGCTCTCTATTCCACAAGTCAGTGGAGATCATGGGAAAGCATGTAAGCCTATTAATCACGGTTAATGGGCTGGAACGTGCGCAGAGGCTGCCCTCTGCAAAACACACACACGCGTGTCCACCCCCACCCCAGCGCACATAGATGCACACGCATATGGAAACAGGCTTGTGTACCGTTCGAGTACGGCGAGAGCATGCAAACGCACTGACAGAGGGGAATAAAATGATACCAAAAAGAAATAACTAGAAATCTACATCAGTACTTTAGGAACGTATATATTTACCTTCTGCATTTACAGATTTGCTCCAAGAAAGTGTCCTCATGTCCACTTGAGAGGACAAAAGACATTGTTTTCTAAACAGCATGCTATTTTCTAAATAGCTCATCTCTGGCTTGGTCTAAATCAGCGTCCACAGCTGGGTATTGCAAGCAAAGAGCCCTATTACAGTTGCACCGCCACATAGGCGGCTACATAGGGCACAGTAGACTTGAGCTAAAAGAGGTGTGATCTCCAGTTATTTTTCCACTAGATGACAAAACCGACAAACTTTTGACTGCATAGCCCTGACCCTCAAGAGATGTTTGGAGAAAAAAAAAACTAAAAAAAAAAAAAGCATAAAAAAGGTGAAGGTGATATATATATTAATACATAAGTTCTTTAAGAAAAAAAAACAGCAAAATAAAACAAAAACAACAACAAAAAACATGATTTCTCATCAAACAGAGTTAACAAATAGGTTGATCCATGGAAAAAAAAGTTTCAACCAATAAAAAGTTGAGTTTTCTGTGTATACGTAGTTTTTCAAGCTATATAATATAAAGTGCTACTGTCAAAATATAACTTTATATCTCTTTATTTTTGGCCTTTTTTTTCAGTTTATAACATAATTTGAAAGAATCCGTTGTCCCTGGCATTGCATGCAAATTTCGTGATAAACGGTCCAAAAGAAATGACCCAATATTAATATCATATGAAGAAAAGTTTGGTTTCATTCACTTACATTGAAAGTAAAGCATGTAAGTTTTCCTTCTTCTGTGTTATTATTCTGGAGATATGAGGTTTATGAAAGCCAGAAATAGAAAACTTATATAACAAAAACAGAAACAAATGAGCAAATAGTGAATGTGAAAACATGTTTACATTCTTCTACATATTTCTACATTCTTCTACATTGTCCTATGTATTTCTACATTGTCCTACATATTTCTACATTGTTCCACAAAGTTTTACATTATTCTAAATATTTCTACATTATTCTAAATATTTCAACATTGTTCTACATATTTCTACATTGTTCTACAAATTTTAATGGGATATAGATAAGACATAGAACATATTTGACAAAAAACAAACATAACCTATTAAATGTACCACAACAGAGTTTTGCATATGCCACATATTACATCTGATATTCTTCTGAAATATATATTCAACCCAGCCAATAAACTGCAAGTGTGCATTAAAAAGTGCACCCTCTCTGTAGAGGATGTGCTAACTTATTTGCACTTAATGTATGCAAATCAGGAGTGCCCAAACTTTTGCACACAACTGTATATAGAATCAGTTAAAGTGTAAATGTAGTTTATTTGTAATTGTATTCATCTGATGCGCAAAGAAGTCAAAGAATTGTTGTTATCCATGATTTGTAATGCTGTTTAAATGTAATTACACAGTTATTACATAGGTAATTAACCATTTATTACATGTGCACACAATTAACAGTCCTCATTCACAGGTTTAATGCTCTTTTATGTTTGTTTTGATGACACATCCTGACAAAAACATGTCAAACATGTTGTTTTGTCTTTCTGGGAATAAGGACCGTAGGCAAAATGACACCTTACTAAATGGGGACCATAATAGAAACCTATTGTTCTAGGTACAAACATGAATGTGGTGCGGATTGAAGGTTTATAATCTGCACTTTCAGCAGCTTCACTGCGCGACGAGTGAGAAATAAACACCACCGTCGATACCACTCTTTTGCAATACCCCACAATAGCTGTGACTTTATATGTAATTTAATATGTTTGTGCAGTTTTACATTATACGTTGGGTAACTCTGACAGTTCACATACGCCCCCCCCTGCTCCGAACCCCCCGCCCCCAACACAGGCTAAATATGTGCGCTGCTCATGTCTGTGAACCGGCATACTTTTCTCTGTGTGTCTTTGTCTCTGTCCATGTGATGACAGAATTAGGACCGCCGCAGTGGCCCCTGTCTTAGCTGGCTGTCTATTCTGAGAGAAAGCTAACAGAGTGGCCGGGAGAAAAGCGGCGGCTAAACGGTCCGCGCTGTTCCCACAGTCGCCCTGTCTGGCAGAGGGGGCACGAGGTGAAGCGCACGGCTTTTAAAAGGCCCTCCTCCGCCATGCTGGCAGCCTGCTGATGGACGAGAGAGGGAATGAGGGGAGAGAGAGAGAGAGAAAGAGAGAGAAAGGAGTGTCTGGGCCAGAGTGGACGCAGTAGCCGTGACTAACATGGCGCTGAGCTCATGTTGTAGAGTGAGGAGCTGTGGTCAGTGATGTCAGGGTGGCGTCACTGTGCGACCGAAATGCAGTGGACACAATGGTTGGCTCCATTTAAGGCTGTCCATGGCGGACGGGAGAGGGTGGCCTGGCCAGCGAGCATGACCACAAGCTCTTGGCAGTTTGGTAGATAGTGCTGGATGGCCTGTTCCATGGGGTCAGCAGGTCAGAAATAAAGCATCTGGCAGTGACATTCTCGCAGGCTTTGGTAGACAGAATTGAGTATGATATGAGGTATGGAATGAAAGAGTGGGGTGGTTATATGGTGTCGTAGCACCTTCCAAATAAAGAGTGGGTTCTAATGATGAATGATCTGTAATTTGCCATGTCTGTGTGTTTCCTGGCCCGGACTCTGCTTTGGTGGGGAATATGAACCCTACGATAGTTCCTTCTTCCTGGTTTCCTATTGGAGCACATTGCTATCACCAAGAAACCATTAGGCTAAGATTGTTTGGCTCCATTTTCCATCAGATTAAGGATAATCCACTTGCATAAAGAAGGGAAAAGTCGAAATGGAAGAACGGAGGTTCCGAAACTGGAGTAAAAGGAACTATTGACCCTCTTGAGTCAAACGTGTGGCTGGTTCAAGACGTCCCAGCATGAAGACAAAGCTATGTTGAGCATTTCCACCAACTTCCATCAAGAGTGCTTGAAACAGTATGCTAGTTAGTGATCAAGAATGAACTGGGTTAAAAAAACGACCTGCCCATCTACTGTACTTCTGCTCGACCGTCTTTTTTTGTCCCCATCACTCGTTCCTCCCATAGACTCCCATTCATTTCCACCTCCATTTAAAACCTATTGGTTCCTTTACCCAACAGTCATCAACCCTCATGTACTAACTCAGGGCAGAACCCCAAACTCTAAACCACAGCTGTACTGACCTGCACTCCTCTATGTGTCATTTATTCATCTCTTGTTCCTTCAATAGAGTCCCATTCTTATTCACTGTGCCATGAAACCCTATTGGTTCATTTAGCCTACAGCCACCAAACTGCATGTACCAATTATGGGCAGATCCCCAAACTTTAATCCACAACCATACTGACCCACACTCCTCTATTATCGTTTATTCATCTCTTGTTCCTCCCATAGAGTCCCATTCATTTTAATTCCTTATTCAAAACCTATTGGTTGCTTTACCCAACAGCCCACCAAACTGCATGTACACACTTAGGGCAGGTCCCCAAACCCTAATACACAACCATATTGACCCACACTCCTTACTGTGTTGTTTATTCATTCCTTGTTATGGCCATAGACACCTATTCATTTCCAGCAATATCTCAGCAACCAGCTAGCAAGAAGCTGTGCAAGCTCTCTGCACTTTCTTCAGGAAATGTGCTTTGCTAGTTTTGTGATGTTGATAGATCAGATAAAATTGAGATGAATATTATAAATGTGGTGCATTGATCAGATTTGCCTGTGGCTAGTAGGGGCAGTATACATGCTAACTTTCTGCCAAGTTATATCTTGATGTATAATATTTCAAACGTTCCTCTAGTTTGAGTTCCCCAAATGATGACTCCACTGCTCCCGCACCCAGCCCCCCTGTCCCAGCTGTGGCACCCCTGCTCCTGCCCCCATAAGGCACGGTACGGCATTTCTGGCATAATTTTTCCAGTTCGCATTGACCCCAGCAGGTGAGAGGCCAACATGCGTTCAGTAGCCCAAGGAAAATGGGTGCATATCAAAGCGAGGGGTTACGCCAGACATGAGCAGCCCACATGGCCGGGGCGCGGCCCCTGTTGTCCAGCAGAAGAATGGAGTTATGGGACAGTAAATCAGAAAGCTTAATCTCTTTTCTCTGCGCCCCACAGAGCTTGGCGAAGGGTGTTGCGAGAGTGGCGTCGTGCCGCGGGGGACTATTTTTCCGTGATGTGTTCCGCGACACGGGGCGTCCTGTTTGGATTGTAGTCTGAAGCCGTTTGTGAAAAGAGGGCGAAGAATGCGAGCTTGCGTTGTATGAGAACTGACACTTGAACTGACATGCATCCCTGGGATGAATGGCATGGTCAGGTTTCACGTAGAGACAAGTGGTTCTGAGATAGTGTTATGCATCTTGTGAGCATGCACGGCTGGTGAGGAGATTTAGTGGTTCATGAAGGCTGAACCAAATAAGGTATATCTATCCATCCATCCATCCAGCCATCAATTTAACAGTCCTTTACATTGTACATATTTACCAGTTAAGTTTGAGGCACAAACTTCAAAGTACTAGATAACCGCTTTATAAGTAACATGATGATGGGTTCTGAGGCAGATGAACCAATTTACACTGAAATGCCCAGCAGGTTCGAGATACTAACTGGGTACAAACTCAACAGGATGGTGCAATTATTCTATGTACACTCTTAAAAAAAGGGGGTTATTCAGTAAAGATAATAGTTCTAGATAGAACCATGGACACTGAAAGGAGCACTTGCTTTTAACCACACATGCTTCACACACACATTGTTCTTTGTTGAAATGGATCATTTACCACCAGAAGGAAATCTGCTATTGTTACTATATCAGACTAGAAGCCTCCTTTGTGCGATATAGAACCATCTTCAAAAAGGTTCCATATAGACTCATACATAGCACGTTCTCAATCAACTTAAAGAACCATTTTGCCATGCACAGAACCATTTATATATTTTTTACTAAAGAACCTTTGAAGAACCGTCTTTTCCAGGGAGGTGAAGATATTGAGTGTAGTTATATGATGGAGAGCTGAAGTAATGGATGTTATTGATAGCTGAAAACTGAATCTAGGCTGTGAAAGAAAGCAGTGGTTCTCACTGTGGGTTTGTAGTTTTGTACTTTGTGGCTTCATTGTGCGTCTTATAACTTACACAGTTGTTGCAGGTGTTTCTGAATTATTTTCTTGCCTAAATATGAATGACATAACATTTGAATTTTGAATAAGAAGATAACCCATTTGATATATTTTATGTGTCCTGTATCAGCTTAATAGCTAGAACCTATTCATCACTTCAGTGTACCTTGGTCTTGGGACTTTGGAGATTGTACCCCACATTTTCTCAGTTAGTATCTAGAACCTGTTTAGCATTTCAGTGTAATTTTGTTCAACAGTCTCCGAACTTGCCATCATGTTATCGAAGACAGATATCTAGAACATTTGGGCTTTGTATCTTACAATTTTCTCTTTTCTGACAACGGCATGAATCTGATTTTGATTGGATTATTAAATGAATGTAAATAAACTGTGTTTGTGAACTGCCTTTTAAAAGAGATGCTATACCAGACAGCCAATCAGTGAAGAGCTCACTCTAGCCTTAAAGATAAAGCAGCAAAAACAGCTTTTGTTAAATGAGTTAACCAAAACATCTGGCCTAAAATGACCTTGTTACAATACATACAATGAAGTTAAGCACACTTTACTACTCTCATAAACTTACCCCTAAAGGAGCACTAGATATATGAAGTATCAAATACCATTTTTTAAAATGTATATATACACTTAATGTTAAAATGTTCATGGACTAGTTTTTTTAAGTTTAGAGGGCAACACTGACCTATTGCTTGCCAAATAGTGAGCCCACATTTATCAGTAAAATTGTTGAATCTCAATCTCCATCAGTTAGATCCACCTTCACCAGATATTCAAATTCATCTGATATAACAGGTTACTGCTGTCCTTTAAATTAATGTATTATAACTGCTTATTACTGATTCCTATTAATTATATTCATAAACTCCACAAACTCCATTATAAAGGGCCATCTTACTGTAAAGTGGTATATATGGCAACACACCATATATACAGTACCAGTCAAAAGTTTACACATAGCTACTCATCGAACGTTCTCCTTATGTTTAGCCCAATACTTTACTTTAGAATAAAAGTGAAGACTCATCAATCAAACTCATTTAAATGCATGTTAATGCAAATTTAATGCATTAATCTTTATCTTCCCAAGGCAAAAGCTGGTCCATTCAAATACTGCAAAAATGTATTTCAAAAACAGTTAAT
This sequence comes from Semaprochilodus insignis, assembly GCA_034552555.1. Classification (NCBI taxonomy): domain Eukaryota; kingdom Metazoa; phylum Chordata; class Actinopteri; order Characiformes; family Prochilodontidae; genus Semaprochilodus; species Semaprochilodus insignis. The sequence goes on along the minus strand of CM067482.1, from coordinate 3,731,052 downwards.
TTGCTTGTTTTGCTATTTGCAGTTCATTTGCATGTCATTTTAATTAAAGTGCACTACTAGTCAAAAGTTTAGACATGGCTACTCATAGAAGGTTCTCCTTACGTTAACCTTAATGCTTTACTTTAGAATAAAAGTTAAGACATCAAACTATAAAAGAGCACTCATGGAATTATACAGTCCACCTTAAACACCTCCCAAATGGAACTTTACAGGAGGATAAACCAGCGTTCTTAACCTGCAGTGGAGGCTGATAGAACAAGGTTTATTTCTAACCAGTTTTGGAGCAATTCTATTGGTCTGTCCATCATGAACATTCAAACTGTGCAGAAAACAGTATATACAATATCTATATTAGAGGTGGCAATATAGCAAAAAATATAATACTGTGATCCATCAAGAGTATATGTGGTAAATCAGGATATTGAAAATATTTGGTGTGTCTAAACTTTTGACTGGTAGTTAATGCCTAAGTCAACATTGTCCAAACTCTAATTTCTATTAAATATGCCTTGTTGTTTTATATGTACAACATACAATATCATTTCTTGTGGCTGTAGAGAGAATTAGAGCAAGATTGCCGTCACTGCTATGCCAGTTTTCATGTTTTTCATCTCGCATGTTTATTATGTTACTGTTTCTCTGATTTACCCAATTAAACTCCCAATTAAAGTTCCAAGTACCTCTTCTTCGTACTCAGCGTGGGAACTTCCAAGCCTTCGTCTGTGGCGTATCCAAACATATGAAATCGGTCATCGATATCTCAAGACACAGATATCCATTTCATCAACAAATTAAAAACTTTATTTGGCTTTGCCCGGGTCAATTTGAACTTAATGAACAAAGCGAAACATCTCAACTATGCTAACACGCTGGCGGGCATTCTCTTCATTGCTCCTCGCGCTCCCAGCTCCCTCAGGGTTTGGTCGAGCCTAATCGGAATCAGAACGAAAGAGTTAACCCTGCCGCCCTGCCCTGGTCAACTCGGTCCCCTTGGCCTGCCTGGACGCCCCCTCTCCACCCTGCCACAGAACAGGAGAAGGAGGAGGAGGAGGAGGAGGAGGACCCGTTCTTGTGTGTTTCTAATATCTTCCCGAAAAAAATCCCTCCAGGCCAGGAACGTCTTGGGTGTTCTAAGGGGGGGAAAAAAGTTCCGTGGGTCTCAGGAATATTTGACAGTTTCCCAGCGAGAGTGTGGCTGCAGACTGGAGGAGAAAGTTTGGCCTGCACGAGGGGGAAAGAACCAGGGAGAGAACAAGAGGAAGGAGAAGTGGAGGAAGACAAGGGACGGCAGGAGAGGAGTGAGGGAGGAAGAATAAAAGAGGAGAAGGACAGAAAAGCAGAAAGAGAGACTGTCTGTGAAGCGTTTGAAGGCCTTGATTTTGCTCCACAGTTCAGTAGAAAGGCCATATGTTTGCTCAGCTTCACGTTCTTCATAGCATCTTTCCTGATATACAGTACAGGCTTTGCATAAACATGACTTGGCTGTTGGTAAACCTTTTTTTCAGTATGCCTAAAAGAGGTTCAAGCACCTGGTTGTTTGGGCCGTTGTCCAGTTTTTGGGCTTTCCCATTTTCCATTTCGGCAAAGAAACATGATAAGATCTACTTAGCTTTCTATCAAGAGGTTCCACATTACTCATTACTCATAATAATGAGTTATTACAAACTGACAAAGGAAAAAACAAAAGATGTTAACTGCAAGTGACCTATGACCTATAACTACATGGGTTACAATAGAATGTATAGTAGTTACTTAATAATGTGTAATAGTCTACTGTAATGTAGAACCCATGTCCAAGCAGGTTGCTATTTCAGGTCAGAGCTTTCAGAGGGATACATGCAATTTACAGAAAGCAGTGTGCACCCTCTTAGTACTGTATCTATGTCCTTGCATTTCCTATTCATTCTAAGCATCAAATTTGTATATAGTTCCAACCTTATTAATTACATATTAATTACATGATATATATATATACTATATATAATACTATATTATATAGTATATACTATATAGTATACTATATACTATACTATATATAAAGTATATATACTATACTATATATATATATATATATATATATATATATATATATATATATATAGTGAATGATAAGTCTCGGGATTAGTAACTGCTGCATAATAAAACTCCAGTTTCAAATATCCAGCATGTCACTGTGCACTGTAGAACAAACTGCCAGCTCAACAATTCTTTACAGTGGTGGTAAATGGAACCAGGGNTCCCACCCCCCCACACCTCCCCACCACCCCTTTACCTCCCACCCCATCACCCCCATCCCTACCGGCCCGTCACCCCGGCCCGCAACCCTGACCTTCCAACCTGTCAGAGGTCAGTGCTAGCCGCTTAGCCTCAAGCATTTGCGCTAGCATCCCGCTGCTAGCTGTCTTTGAGCTGCGTGCCTCCAGGTCTGGACTGCATTTGCGGAGGCCTTTCAAAAGACACCCACTATCAACAGGTGCACAGCTCTGTTTGCTACAAAAGCCAGACCTGTCTGATATCAGCGAAAATAAACAGGCTTCTGACAGTCGGTTGCGCTTGCCGTGTTGTTTTTAATGGTGCGGCGAGGGAGGATTTTCCCTGCTAATATTGTTTGGTAAAAGGAGCAGTAGGCATTTGAAAGACGTTTTGGACTGTACCTTGTTTTATTGCCCCCAGGCAGGTCAGGTTTTGCCGCAGGTTAACGATGAGCTCTATAAAAGCTGTTTTCTCTGAGATAAGTCACTTCGTGTACATACACATCCATGTTCTTGGTTTGGGAGCCCACTGGCTGTTCGATATTACGAGCCTTGTCAGTCCTCATTTCCTCTAGAATGGTTCAGCGAACGCCTTCGATCAACGTGCACCATGATGTTTTCTGCATGTGCAACCTGCATACCGAACAGCCGTTCCATTTCAACTCAGCTGCTGGTGAACATAGGCAGATTGTGGGCTTAGCATCTTTAGCCCTTTGGATTCGCATACCTTGATTAAGCCTAAATCTGGACTGAATGGGGATTTTCAGCAATGCAAGGGTCTGTATGTGCAATGGGGTCAATTCTGCTTCTATTTTGGAATGTTTATTTTGTGTTATCTAAATTAGTGCATACATTTATATTGTGAATTGCATTGTCAGCATTACAGTTTGAATAAAAAGTAGAATCTTTAAAATTTGAACCTCTTTTTTAGAAATTTATGTCCAACCTTTTCTTTAATGGCACTGTGCACTTGAGCTAGACCCCACAGATTTGTGCAGAAGCCCCTGATGAGCAGGCCAAATCCACCTGACCGTCAATGGAAATGATTAGACTCAAAACCAATCTGACCTTCTGGTACAAGGATCTTAACATGGCTATTGTCAAATGCTTCAATCTGTATAGTGACCAAGAAATAGTGCCCAATATTGAATAGCTATTCATATTTTTTCTTTCTTTACTTTTCTCTGTTTTATTTATTAATCTGTTTGTTTATTTTATTTATTTATTATTAAATTACCAAAGGTTTTTTTTTCCAATTAAGTGTGGTCTAATAGTTTTGGTCCACACTGTGTATAATACATATACTGAACACTTAAATACCAAAAACAATAATATTTGGCCAGCTTCTTTTTTTTTTTTCAAAAAAGTTGGGATCACAAGACTGTAACTACTATGTAACCAATATGTAAGTTATGTACAAACAAGTTATGTTTCCCAAATAAAGTTGGGATGCTGTGCAAAATGTAAAGACAAACAGAAGACAAAAGGTTTGTGCAAGTCATTTAAACTCACGAGATAACATCTCACAACTAATTCGTTTACAGAGGGGGCTCCTCCTTAAAACAAACATGAAAGTATAGATAGCACTTTGGTTGGTTCACAAATATTCACATATATTCACAAATATGAGCTTGTTACCACAGTTTACCAGTCTGTCCCAACCCAAATTTGCTGTTTCATTGAATCATTTCAAGTCGACAAGCCACTTGACTTGACTCATTTGTCTGTATATCGTCTCAATCTTCCTATAAGAGCATAAAAAGAATACCCGAATAGCTCTTTCAGTATTTCAGTATTGGCACCTTGAACTACTGTCATCTATGCACATCCCTAGTTTTAAGGCGGCTTTAGAGGTCTTAAAAAAGGATCTAGTGGTTTTCTGATTGTGTTTGATGTTTATGTGATGTTAGACAAGAGAACACAGTAGGTAAGCTAACTTAAACTAACTGTGCCTTAAACACATGCCATATGTTGCCATGACAGATCTCACTCTGTAATATAACAAGGTTTCTGTAAGATCCTTAAATTAGTATCTAAGAGCCCCTAAATTTCATCACAGGATCTGCAGGTAGCTCTTGCCTCTGTTAATGTCAAAGTGTGGGCATCTACCATTATAAATAGGCTGGCCAAATTCGGCTTACATAAGAGGTCTTAGGCTCAGGACTTCAGGAACAGTGTGTTTTGAACAGGCGAGTCAAAGATAGAGATGTTTGGCTATCAGACCAGAAGCCATGGTTGGCGAAAACTAAAGACGGTGTTTGATCAGAAGAAGCTCATACTGACTGTAATGTGAGGCCATCTGTAAAAACATCAAAAGTAAAGAAAAGGACCTTCCAACAGGATAACGATCCCAAACACACAAGTAAAGCCAACAGTAAATGGCTCAAAAGAAAGAAGTGGAGAGTTACGGAAAGGCCTAGTCACAGGCCCAGATCTGATTCCCACTGAAATGATAACTCTCATTCTAACCCTAACCTTACCTGTGGTAAGTTGCAGTGGTGTATTCCTATTTTGGAGGTCCCTCATTGGGACTATGCATTTTCATTTTTCAGTAATGTTTACTGTTTTCCAGTAAAACAGAACACGGATTTTTGTCTTTGTAAGAAAGAAAAAAAGAAAGAAAGAAAGAAAGAAAGAAAGAAAATAAATTTTTATTTGATTGTATTAACTGAAATGTTCCACTCTGCTTGTGGAATGACCAACCGGTTAGGGTTAGGGTTAGCCCTAACCCTAACCCTAAGGAACAGCGTGAACCTCTAAATACAACCTAACCCAAATTCTAAACAGAGACATGACATGACTATATATGCATAATAATAGTTCTTCATAAATTCAGTGAGTTTACAGGACCTACAAGTGAGAAATCACTAGTATGGAATTTTAATAAAAATGTTTTTGTTACAATGTCAGTCAAAAGTTTAGAAACACCCAACTAAATGGATGTGGTTGGTGATCTTAAAGACTCTCCAGACTTACGCTTAACAGCTCCAACTGATGAGAGTCTGAAACAATACATATCGTGATATACCACATATATCAAAATTGCTTAGGAAAGATTTGGAGGTGTTTAAGGTGGACTGTATAATTCCATGAGTGCTAGTTTATAGTTTGATGTCTTCACTTTTATTCTGAAGTAAAGCATTAAGATAAACATATGGAGAACCGTCTATGAATAGCTGTGTCTACAGACGTAGTGTCTCTCAGTATGGCGTCAGGCCGCCATGTTCACTAACACAACACGCCAAACGTCTCAGCATGAAGCCGTAGAGGTTCCTAACGGTGTCCTGGCTGTTGGGTCACTTCACGTGGTTCGTGTAGGTCTCCCAGATGCTTCATCTAGCTGGTGCGTTCTACCAACAGCGTGCTATGGTCGTATCTGCAATATGTCTATAAGACCATTCTGCTTTCCGGAGCTCTCTGATGCCCCCCTGTCCATCGTTTTTCAACTGCTCTAATTGCTTTTGAACTGTTCTCTGAGGTATACTTCGCTAGTAAAGGGCGCTACTAACACAAGAGCACGAGTCAGAATGGAAAGTAGAAGCAGGACGGTCCTATATAGTCAGTCAGGTGCAGCGATAAGGCCGTCCAGAGCATGCCACTTGAATCATTTGCATGTCTCATGATGTTAAACCTGCCCACCAAGTTTGATTCCTGTCGGTCGATTCCTTCTGGGTGCAGCTATATTTCTGGATGATGAGTGAATAAATGAATATGTCTGCTGATCACTGCTAATTGCAGTTAACTTTAAAGGGTCAGCGAATGAGGCCCTGGAATCTTCTTGGGGTGTTTTAATGGAACTGGCTTTATGCGTTCTAATGCCAGCTCCTTAAACCCCCTCAGTCTGGGCCCAGACTTCAGCGCCTCAGCCTCATTACTATATAAGTTATGCCTTACTTTCATAAGACTGTCTCTAAATACTCGAGCAGAGTCCAAGGGATAAAGACATAATCACTTTAAGACATGAATTTTGATTGTAGTCATTATCTGTGCTGTTTATTGGTGCCTACTTTGTTTATTCGTTGAGTCGTAGCTACTGCATGCACGAGAGGAGCCCTCGCTACATCAAACACTGAGGACTTAATGAGGCGTAGAAGCACTGAAAGCTGTTTGAATGGCTCAGTGTATCCAGTGTTACTCCAGTGTCCTTGTGTAAGAGACTTAAGCAGGGCAGGTTGTGCTTACGCTTGGAATATCATGGCACACCGTAGGCCTGGTAACCCAATCCACAGCCCGTGTTGTGCCAGATGACAGGGATTGTGGTCAGATGTGCGATCCAGTCATGCTGGGGTGCGTGCTGTGGACTGGGAGCGGACTCGGTGCGTATTCGCTAATCAAAACGCAATTTGCTTTTTGCGGTCAAGGCCCTCCGCCGAACATCACGAGAGAACCCGAAACGAGCTGGATTTATGACGTGCCTGCCAGCTTTCCTTCCCTGGTGCAGACTTCTCTCCAAACACACATACTCACACATAACCACCAGATACTTGTTTTTATGCAGTGTCAGGACATGGAGTCACATTTACAATACTGTCCCGTATGTATTATACTGTATATATCGTTGCTGTCTGAATGAAACTTCGCATCTCCAAAATAGCAATGTTGATGATGTAACAGTAAATTTTTCATGATGAAATTTTGACACCATAATATTTTAGTATCTATGTGTAATAATAATGTACTTATCTATTACAACATATGCCCTACATGTATTAAATATATGTGAAAACTATATGTAATATAGATAGATAGATAGATAGATAGATGGATAGATAGATAGATAGATGCATACTTAATTGAAGGAAATTTAGCAATTATACATCTTTAAAGAGCCTAATGTAATAATAATGTTACTTTTATATATGATACAGCTCCGATATGTACCTATTTTAATAATAACAAGTCTCACTTATAATGTAGTATATATATTGTATATATTGTATAATGCTAATAATGTATTTAATCATAACACGTCTCCCACTTGTATTATATACAGTATATAATATATATTGTGGTGGTATAATAATAATAATAATAATAATAATAATAATAATAATAATAATCCCTATTTATATTGTATTATATATGTATTGAATGATGTAAAAATAATTATTTAATAGTAACATGTCCTACCTATAATTTACTATATCTATTACATATTGTATAATTATAATAATATATTTAATAGTAATATGCCCTACTTTCATTGTATTTTATGTATTATATATTGTATAATACTAATAATATATTTAAGGATCATTTGTTCCACTTGTATTATATTGCATTATGTAAGGTTTTATATATAGTGGTTATATATTGTATTATTTATATATAGGTAACTAGTAATGGTAATGCACTTGATGTCAGTATCTATGTGTAATGATGCCATATATATATACATATATGGTGATTGTAAAACACACACACACACACACACACACACACACCAAAAACAATAACACACAAACCTGAAAAAGCACTTTACCACTCCACCACAGGACCACGTTGTTGGACACTGCAACTCAGCCTTATTTTCCTGTAGTATTTCCAACTTTCTAGTCCTGAAAACACACCAAAACAAACATGCATCCACACACACACTTGTACACGCAACAGAGCTCTGAGGCCCGGGCCCCAATATGGCTGCCCCACAGATGGCTCCCATTACGAACTCCATACAGTAGCCATTCTTTTTCACTTACACCCCCCCACCACCTCCTCCACCCCTCCTTACCGAGCCCACAGCCCAGCACCTCCTCCCTCCTGTGCTCCGTGACGCTTATTAGAAATGTAACATACTGGTCGGGGAGTTTGTTACTGATTTATGTGGCACAGGTGCTCCTTTTAAAAAACCGTGCGGGGCTAGCTTTAGCCCGCGGAGCCGTAAACGCGCTCCAGCCACGCTAGGCTAGTAACAGCGCGGGCCCTGTGCTCCACAAACACACCCCCGGCGTATCACCGCGCATTAGGTCATTCAATTAGAAATGAAGGAGTCAGCGTTGACATCTCCTGAACTCCGTTTACAGGCTCGTAAGGAACGCTCGCCCATGAACCGGCCAATTAGCTCCTGCTAAAAACGCTGGAGGCTTTTTAATTTTTTTGCTATATATATATATATATATATATATATATATATATATATGCAAGTGTCTATATTTACTATGTATTATACATCTTTACAGATCCTAATTTAATAATAAAGTTCTTTTAAATATGATACAGCTCCGATATGTACCTATTTTAATAATAATATATCCCACATGTATTATATACAGTATGTATTATATGTTGCATAATGCTAATAATCTGGAGCCTTTTTTTGGCCGCAACACATTCTTATAACTGGAATTATGGGATGAATTCTGTGTAAAAATATGGAGGTTTCACTTTCAGTTGGTGTAGTTTTTCCATTATATGTATTCCCAGGATGCAGATGGCATCTAGACTTCTATATTTGCTGTCAAACATTAAGAGATTAGCAGGGAAAAAGCAGGGGTCAGCTCACATTCCATCTGATTGCACTGAATAGGCTGTTATATTTATAGAGTGCATGGCCATGGTAAAGATAATATCATGTTGCGTAGTGACATTAAAATGATGTCATACGCTGGCATAATCCACTGCCGCACAAAGGGAGCCAAAACTGGTTCCAGTAGCATGAATGCTGGATTTGTACATCCCACGGTTCAGATTTTATAGAAGGCAAAACTCTGTAGGGCTTTTCACTGAGAGCAGCACTCGACAAATCTAACCGGAGAACATACTGAAGCCAAAATGTCCCCAAAGCGGCCAAAATGCAATCTAGCATCTAAAAATATTCATTGCGTACTTGCTTTGTCCTCACTGGCACTTTCCACCATATGTGGTGCAATCTAGAGTGTCATTAGGACTTGCTAATTTGGTGTAGCGTCTGTTTAGCTGAAATGCCTAATGTCCCCACTTTAGCTAATAAGCACAGTTACTCGCTATGAGCCCAGACCTTGCCAGGAAACCTTCTAAACCCTGGTTGGGGCATCTCCTGATCTCCTGGTCAATACCAGCTCTATACTTGTTCATGCCTCTTCCAATGCATGCTATGCACAAACATGTTAAACTAGCATTTACACTCATCATCAAAGAACAGCTGCACCCAGAAGGAGGTGTGGGATTGCAGTGCTGTTGGGAAGGAAGATAAAGGTTACCAGGAACAATAAATGATGATACATTTAGACTGATATGATCAATATTTATTGAGCTACACATACAGAAATAGTCTCTCAGTATGGTGTTGAGTCGCCATCTTTGCTAACCCAACATGCCAGACATCTCGGTATGGAGTTGTAGAGGTTCCTGATGGTGCCCTGTGATAATCCATCCCATGCAGCTTGAATATTCTCACACAGTTCCTGCTAATTGTGCAGTAGGGGTGGAGGTGGAGTAACACCAGGCCTTCTGGACATGTGATGCATAACGACAAACCGTTCATCTTGGTGCTGACCACGGTGTCTACACACACAGAGTCGTTGGTCGTCTCCACCAAGACAGAAGATGACCTGCTGCCATTCTGAGTCACCCCATTGCAGTGTTTATCGACGTTGACGTGGGGCAGTCATCGTAACAGTCCACGTGCGTGTAGTCCTGCATCACCCTTTGCCAAGGGTGCTGGCACTAACAGGATGACTCATGGAGGGCATCACTGCTCATTCAATGTCCATGTGGCTGTTGGGTCAGTCAGGTACAGCGATAAGGCCCATCCTTGCTTACGTCACATGCACAGCCGAGCGTGAAACTTTAATTATTAGGATGTCTCACAATGTCAGACCTACACACCAAGTTTCATTCCTGTTGGTTGATTCCTTCTGCGTGCAACTATTTGTACACCTATTCTTTAATCATGAGTGTATGTGCATATGTATAAACAATGTAGCATCATCATAACGTGCTGTACTTGGTTAAGAAGTAAAAATAAAGGAATGTTTATGTTGGGATGTTTTAGGCTTGTTTGGATTAGGGCTATTTTGAAGGGTGTGGCAGTTCAGTTTTTCCTTAGCAGGAGAAGCTAGTGGGTTTTGTGTTTAGTTTCTAGCAAAGGGAGCTTAGCCAGCTAACAGTCTGGGGAGTGGAGGCCAGCAGTGAGTGCTTTTTTGAAATTTGGTGAATTTGGAAACAAAGCTGTGAGTGGACCAGAACTGTGGTTCTGCTGGGTTCCAAACTGATAACTTTGCAGCAGAAAGAAACAACAGTAGAACCAGGACTTTTCCCAGTAATTTAGGGACAATTTATGTCCATGTATCACTAAATCTAGTTACAATGTCAAGCGCAGCAGGCACTTTTGAATTTGGTCTGAAAAATGAACTGAAAAATGGAGATACAAGGATTTGTTCTGATAACCACGTTATAATATAAATAAATAAATAAATAAATAAATAAATAAGTACTCCTTTAACTCCCACTAAAAGCTAGTTCTGAATTCTTGAGATGTTTCTACAAAAAAATAAAAAACTATGTACCTGCTTAAGGTTAATTACTCATTTTTGTGTGTATATATATATATATATATATATATATATATATATATATATGTTTTTAGCTTAGCCAGCTAGCAGTTTTTAACGTGGGACCCAACAGTGAATTAAATTAGCTTTTCAACCAAAAAAAAGTTCTTAATTTTCTTTAAACTGATATTGTCAAATTTAGCTATTTATTTATGGAACAGTGCAGTATAATGTTGCATTATATGTTAAAACTGTCGATGCAGTGTACATATACATTGTATCAGCATGTTTATACAATATACATATACCTGTTTTAGTAACTATATAGTTGTTTACTAAAGCAGATCTCAGTAATTACAACCAATGAGGAGCTTGTATTTAGTTCCAATTGTCTAATTCATGATAGACAAATTGCCAATAGCCAAGCTAAACCTTTCCAAGACTTCAGAGGATACAAAACTCCAAGGGTTGTAAGTCCTGTTAGTTACAGGCCAGCATACTTCCTAAAATAGAATCATCTTATCACAACACATCACTACTGTCGTTAGACAGTCTACAAATTTTAAGAACGTATTGATCTTGGATGGTACTGGAACACTTTGTGTTGAGCAACATCACGCTGCCCACACAGTGCTACTCAGCAAACAACGGCTTCATTCATGCTGTTGCTGTTCATGGAGAGCATCATGGCTCATGCTGTGCATTGCAGTGATGGAGTGATTTGACGGTCCCATTGAGTGCTGTTGATGGCTTCATACTGGTGTTCCTGAAGGTGCTGCTTTCTGTCTGGATTCACCAAGCCTGACGTCCATGCGGGCATGTGTGATTGTTTGCGAGGCGAGTGAGCGGTTCCGAAATCTCAAGCCAGCTTGCCAGGGTGGACTGCTGAGTCTGTCCAAAAGAATATGAGCTGAGCGGCAACCTGAAATTGCTCCTGACCGCTTCTTGGCATTCATAAGGAAGTCGTGGAAAGTCTGTAGGTGCAGTTTAGAGCAGAAAAGCCACCGCAGATCATATTCCTTCTACAGTGTTAAAATTAGCCGTGGGTGCCCATATGCCAGGTCGGTCCTTCCCCGTTGTAGCCTACAACCCGAGAGGAAACCACTGTTGGAAGCTATACGTGGAAGTGAGTTAGGAGGGGAAAGCAGTGGGAGGTCAAAAGTTGTTGACAGTGAATGTCCTAGAGTAACCATGGAATGACTGTCATGTTTAGGATGCAAACTCATTCTTCCGTTTGCACTCATTCCCGGATGCTTATATCCAAGCTGCAAGGTCAGTTCGATTTTTCCTGGATCAAATGACATTAGGGTCACTTTGTTGTACTTCAGGAACAACACAACATTCCCTTATGAACTAGCCACATTCTGCTTCTATTCCATGGAATTTTGAACATGCTTGTGAACTTCCACAATTTATCAGGATTATCTGGCAGATCTGAATGTTGCATTGTGTCATCTACCCCTCTCCAACACGCCTCTGAAGTTGTGTGTCATTTTGTTGTCACTTCACGCCCGTTTTAGGAACTCCAGGAACTGTTGATTGGCATTTCAAAGTTGATACGTTTTCCCTGTATACACATTCCCCATGACTGTCACTGGATCCTTGGAATTGCAGTTTCATTAAGTAGTTCAAATACATATGTTGACACATCCGCAGTATAAGCAATCAGATCAAGTCCCTCCTGGCTGCCTTAGCCCTTCCCCATCTTCTCCCTGTCTCTCAGTCCTCTCTCAGACAGATCTCCATTCTTCAAGTGGGGGTCCAGCCTTCTAGTTTAACCTTCTGGGGTCTACGAACTCACCTGCGTATCAAATGTGCAACTTCTATATGTGTTTCCATATCTTTATGATAATACAGCGCAGAAATATGATTCAAATGTCGAAGCATCTGCTCTTTGGGTTCCATCTCATTGCAAGGTTGTACGTGGTTCACATCCACATCCATTTATGAGGCCTTTATGAAAAGGGGTGTCCATTCACGTCATCTGCCTCTTTCAGTGTGTACAACTGGTGGATTCGTATGCCTGTCTATGTTTCGTGTGAAACTGGACAATGGACACTCTGGAAATCACTAAGGACTTAACCCACAATGTCGGAAAACCTTCATCCTTCATTCACTCGACTTTAGAGACACATGAAATGGCATGCAAAGAGTTGCTGACGTTGCTGCAGCAATTTTGGAAAGTACCGATGGTGCATTTTGACTTGCATTATACGGGTATCATGTTATATGTAAGTGCTTTTAAGGGTGAATTCGAAAAAGCCATACACAAAATGAGAAAATGCGCTCAGAGCAGAAACCACCGGGATCTCCAACCAAGGGTCTCTTCTCTCCTACAGTCGTGCATGCTCTTATATAATAACCATATGGTGAAGGCTTGGGCTTAACTCTCTCAACAAAGGTCAAACACCACCATTCATTAATTTAATTTCCAGTCAGAACAGTCCATGAAGCACAAGTTATTCATAGAAACAGAATAGTCAGTGTCAGGAAGAAAGTAGAAAGCTTTAGAACCTTCAATAAATTGCTGTAAATAGATAAAAAGATATATAAGCTCCTGCGGATGGCGCTGCACGAGGATGATGGGGCTATAAATACCTGCTACCTGGATGTGAGTGACGGGATTCATAGATTGAGAAGAGGTGCTACAGTGCAGTGAATTTCTCGTTCCATGTGTGGGAAATGGGTCTCAAAACAGATGTTAATGATTGGCTAAAAGGAGTGATTGTATTTGGGCGTGCCAAAGACCATAGTGTGAAGGAAGTAGCTGAACCTGCAGGTGTATGGAAGCGTACAGTCATACAGGGTACCAGCAGTAGCCAAAATCCCAGACTACAGGGAATTCTCAGGAATGTTGAAATTGTGCCAGGGAAGGCATCCACCAAATCTGGCACCAACTACACAATTCTTTGATGTGGGAGTGTCTGAACATTGATGTGGCCCACATCCAGAAAGGCCGTGCCAAATCCAATCACAGCTGTTATTATTGGTGCTCATGGACGACACTGAATTGTTTGCTTATTTGTTTGTGTATTTGTTTGTTATTTATGTTATTTATTTGACAACTTGCCACATTAATCTATGTAGTGTCATATACAGTGGGAATAATTCAACGATGCCGTAAGGGGCTGAAAAGGAAAGTGGCGGCCCTCGGAAAAAGCTTTTTTTTCTGACAAGGAGATTTTTCAGCTGGTCATGTCACTGTGACTGCAAGTTTCCGGTGGCATTAAGGAGACTTTGCAAAGCAAGAGCTGTGACTTTGTAACTTTTCCATATTCCCAATGTGACATTTCACTCCCTCTCCCAAACACACACACACACTAGTTGAAGTTTCCAGTTGGGCATCACATTTCAGGGGCCTCTCACCTTCAGAGCTGTTGCTGTAGAGGGTGACCCCTTCTACCCCCTTGGCTACATCCCCCCACACAACCNTTTGTCTCTGTGTCCCGTTTCTCTCTGGTTACAGACAGCACACAAGACGACATCCAGGACGACACCTAATGCTCCGGCTGTGGCCCGGCCCCCTTGGCACCCCCCCTCCTTTTACCCGACACTCACACACACACACACCGTCACACACTGGGTGATTAATGTTCGGAGTGGCCTCTCCTTGTCCCCCACGTGTACCCCCTAAGTCAGCGGGATGGCGTAGCATTTCACGAGTTCTCCTGGATGGCGCCCTGGATTCTGGAGCTTCGGCCATCCTCCTCTCCCTTCATTCCACACACGCCTTCAGCCCAATCCCTTTTTCCATCAGGCCCAAACAGGTCACGGCAAATCGGCTCCAATATCTAATTTATCAGACACATGCTCTAGGTATGGTCGTCTTCATTCCTCTGGCATTCTTTGTCTTTCTCCAGTAAGCTCTCCCGAGACCACCTGCTTACCAGTGGGCATCTATTGTTGTGCTGACCGTCTTCATCACCTTCCCATGGTGGCTCTTAAGGGAAAACCGGACCTTTCAGAATTGAGATCATTGCTGTCCAAGGATAACAAGTATTCAAGCAATTTCAGAGCATTTCTATTGGTCCATTCATCAAGAATGGAGGTGGAATGTTGTCAGTTGGCTGATGGCCTCAAGGGTAAGTTTAGATAGGGAATCTGATTGTGTCATATTTGGTTGCCACTATTGTGTTAGTTATGTTGACTTTGTCCACCTGCCTTGATTCCAGGCTTTTTTTTTTGTTAATGAGTATTTATTGTCTTTTCCGAAAATACAAAAACACATTAACTCTGCCACAAATCAACAGAAAGAAGAGAATATAAAAAATAATAAATAAAATAAGAATAAAAATAAATAAATAAAATGTATTAACAACAGTAACAACAAAATCAAATAATAATAATGGGGGGAGCGGTGTTGTAATTGGTGAGAGAATGTGTCCATGCCCAAGCCACAAGGCAAGTCAAAATGAAAGATTAAAACAAACAAACAAACAAACAAACAAACAAAAAAGAAATGTTACATGTTTTGTAATTCCAAGCGTGGTTGTGTTTTACAGTTAACTACATACTTTAATATTATAATTAAGCTGTCCTTCGGTTATTGCAGTTCTGCACTCATGATAAACTCACACATCNGAACATGTCCATGCCCAAGCCACAAGGCAAGTCAAAATGATAAAAACAAACAAACAAAAAAGATTCCAGGCTTTTTATGTTTCTGTTGATTTAAAATGTTCAGATATGTCAAGATATAAATATGCCTCTTGACCCACACAGTGCCAATTAAGGTACACAATAATGCTTTTTGACTGAATTGAGATTGAGAAGAGGTACTACGGTGCATTGAATGTCTCATTCCATGTGTGGCTCCAAAGCAGATGTTAATGATTGGCTAAAAGGAGTGATTGTAATTGGGTGTGCCAAAGACCATAGTGTGAAGGAAGTAGCTGAATCTGCAGGTGTATGGAAGCGTACGGTCATACGGGTCTACCAGCAGTGGCTATAATCCCAGTCTACAGGAAATTCTCCTCGGAATTGTGCCAGGGAAGGCATCCACCAAATCTGGCCCAACTGCCCAATTTTTTGATGCAAGAGTGTCTGAACACTGATGTGGCCTACATCCAGAAACTTGCCCAGTCCATGCCAAATCCAGTCACAGCTGTTATTGACACTAGTGGAGGTAATACACGCTATCAGGTACGTTTCAGTTACAGGTGACTGATTTGCTTATATTGTATTTGTTAGTAAGTTTTAAATACAAGTTGGCATAGTTCTTGAACTCCTTGGCCTTTTCAGGGATCCAGTGTACGTCCACAATGTTCCTCTGCCTTTCCAGAGTCCTACTTGCAGTTCCATGTCTATGTAAGACTCTAGTCTGTCTTGAATGACCTTCAGCATAATTGTATTGGCGTGTGATATGAGGGAAATAGCGTGTTTGTTTGTGCACTCTTTCTTGTCTCTCTTGGTTTTGAGCTATTAAGTGATCTCCTCCAGTCTGCCAGCCACTGAGCCTGTTTCTCCAGATTTGTTGGCATTATTTGCTCAGTACTTTAACTCTTCTTCAGAATCTTGACATATTTCCATTTCTATGTTAGCGATTCCTGTGGCTTCCTTCTTTGCCAGTGATCCCGAGGCCTGTCAGACTTCATCTTCTAGCACTAAAGGTTCTTCTGTGTAGCTGAAAACAACATAAGTGTACTGGCAATTGACCAAATGGTGTATTCCTTCCATTTCTTTTTTTCTTTCATCTGTTATTATTTATCAGTTGCCTCCTTTTATAGTGCCAACTCGTGGCTGAAATGTGTTTTTGATCTCCCGTATCCTCCAAAAACTAGTGTTTCCATGTTTGTTTCCTTTTTCAGCATCTTTACAGATGTTGTACCAGTATTGCTCCACGTCCTTCTTGGCAGCTCTCAGTTTTGTTCTCTTAAAAGACCTTTGTTCTTCTTGATTTTGGCTTCTCCTCTCTAGTTTACACTCTCCATTGTATCATCAGTCATCCACCTTCATTTATTTTCCCTTTTCATTCTGGCCATGTTATTCTCTTATACTTCTTTCATGACCTCCTTTGAGTTCCATCCATAGCTGCCTATTCAGCCTTTAGCAGTTTAGCCCTTCCATTCATGCTGAAGTTAAAGAGAGTGTTTTTAGTCTAGACAGCATTTTGAACTAAAACCTTCAGCTTCAGTGGGTGGAACTAAACTACTGTAGCCTGAAGAGCTGGATATATGGATTCAACAATAATCAGTTCTCAGACGAATTACTGCTTTTGCTTAGGGAACGTCTGGGCTGGGAAGGATACGGTACATTTGGAAACATTTACATATTAAATCAAATGGTGGTTTGTATAGTGTAGTGGGTAACACGTCCGCCCTACATGTTGGCTGTTGGCTGGGGTAACTTATGCTTTACCAGTAAAAGTCCTTGGGCAAGACCCCTAACACTACCTTCACCTACCTCTGCATGAAACGATCAATTTGTAAGCCACTCTAAAATGTCATGAATGTAAGTCAAGTATATTTAAAAACATTTACATTACATATATATATATATTGGTTCTGGTTGCATTTAAGCACTTTGGCTCTAGATAGATAGATAGATAGATAGATAGATAGAGACAGTCAGATATCGCTCCAATCGTTTAAATCTGAATGTGAGCAGAGAATCAAAATGAGTTGTAAAATACAACCTCATAAGAGCGAGAAGTGACAGCTGATACCCAGCCCCATCCAGGACTGACAACCTAACAACCAGCTTAAGTACTGGGGGCCGGTGCCACTCCAGCCTCCACAACTCTTCTGTTTCTATTGTTTCAGTTACGTATGTAACACAATATCCGTAAACACTGTCCTCAACGCTCTGGCCCAAGTTGGTCACTATTAAGTGTACTCTCTTTGTGCAACTCCAGTTGTCTTCCCCCTCATCCTCTTTGCAAATGCCCTTCTTCCTGGCCCTCTGCGCTGACCCCAGTCCTTCAGCTCGGTGTGAAAATGGGTGCGGCACCCACTACAGGAACACACTTCCTGCACACCTTTAACCTCTTCTCTTCGCTGCAGGTCATCTGTCTCACCTGACCCCAGCCTCGGTCCAGCTCAGCCCTTCAGGCCGGGGACGCATTCCACTCAGGAGCCAGCAGGGAGGAATGCTAGCGGACCGTGCTAATCCCGGCCAGGCGGAGGACGCACCTGTCGGGACGATGCGGGGCCCAGGGGGAGCGTGGTCCACAGGGACGAGCAGCATGGGGCCTGTGAACTGATCCTCCGGCTTCATGCTGAATGAAGGCCACTGCCACAGAATGATTACCTGCTACTCGGAGATTCCAGAGTGGAGACTCTACTGGGGTGTTTACTGTAAAACTTACTCGCTAGATGAGCTGACAACTTCAGCTATAATGGCTGTTATGCTAGGTAGACTATTTGCTGTACCTCGTTCCTTTAGACAACGCATTTACTGCATGTAGCACTTGGGTCTATCTCTCAGGCTGAGAGATAGAAGCTTGTTGTTTGAAGCCATATTGAGTCTTATGCTGCTGTAAGCTGCAAGAGAACATTGCAATAATGACTATTCATGATTGCACCAAAACTGACAGGCAATTTCATGCAGGTTGGAAACTAATGGTGAGTCAAGAATCAGTCAACGTGTAACCTGTCGAGTCCTAATATGGCTTTTGGTGACACAAACTTCCTAGGGATGAACCCGGATATTCAGATATTCAGATATTCATTCACTGGACACGTATTCAGTTTTTAATTCTGGGATTCGGATGTTCGTGTGGTTTTTTTTTTTGTTTGTTTGGTTGATTTTTATGGGCTATATGTAAATACTGTAACATTTGGAGCTCTCTTCATAAACTTCAACACATAAAACTGAAAATGAGGCTGAGTATTCAGGTTCTTGAACATAAACGTCCATGCAGTTCATTTTGCAGTTTGTGGAGCTAAGAAACGTAGCCTCTCTGGCGCTAACAGCTAGAAACACAGGCTGCTGTACTTGGAAAAGCCACCACTCCACCCGTATTCAGGCTCTTGAACATAAAAGTCCATAAAAACATTTCCTCTCTTTAAAAACACTGAACTGCTAATAACGTCATGTGGTGACCCCACAATACATTTCGTCAGCACCTTTTAATTGAGTGTAAAATAAGGAAATACATACCATCTCATCTCAGGTGAGCACACCACATCTCACACCAATAAACATCTTGTAGAACACGGTGCTAGACAGCATCTAGCACCAGAGCTGCAAACAGTGCCCTGCCATCCAATGAATCCACTGCACTATTACCCACTAGCTCACCACTAAGAGACACTAGTGGACATGGTAGATGGAATGAAGCTTTGCTGTTAGTACCACAGCACTCTGCAAACATAGCAGCTAGCCTGGATATTTGTATTTTACGGTGTTTGAAGCCGCGGCTATGCTTTAAACACGGGCATCAAACATGGATTTTCTGAATTACTTTCTTGGCTAAACCCCCCTCACCCAATAAGCTGCAAATATCTTTTAGCTGATTACTGCTGAAGCTCTGGAGTCCAGATACTTGCTAGCTACATTAGCCTCATAGCTAATGCAAAACTAAGATGCTAACAATCAGACAACAATCATGTCTTGGGTAATCAATTCCATTGACGGCATAAGGGAAATACTTCATCTTAAGGGGTTAAAAGCTTCTTAACCTGTAGCAGTGTAGATGAGTTCTACTGGTACCACTTTTCAGATGCTGCCAAATTACTATATCAATCAGACCCTCCAAATGATCCTTTTCATGCATTCCAGTGGGTGTTTTTGATGCTGGCAAACTATAGTAACTATAGCCAACGCATTCAGAAGACGACTACTGAAAGCTGATCTGACAGAACTGGATATTACCATAGATTCCATTATTATGATATTGTCACTGTCCAAAGAAAAACAAGTATGGCAACTTTACAGGAGAGGCCAAAAGCCTAGTTTGATTTTAATGTACGTCAATGGAACCAGACTTTTTTCCCTAGCAATTTTGGACCATTTCTGTTGGTACATTGGTCCAAACGGTTGCTGCTGTGTTCAAATGATGCATAAAAGTAAAAATCAACAAAAATAGAGATAGATGTTTTTCATTGGATAGCGATGATGTGCTAGATCCGGCCCACAACTCAGTATTACGTGGTGGGCTTTACTAATGCCTGGCCATTCTTCCAGTTACCAGATGCAATATCCAAATGACGACACAAATCCAAGTAGAGCGTTTGAAAAATGAGATTTATGTCTAAGTATTATTATAAAGAGAACAAAAGACCAGCATTAGTTGATTTAGAGCTCATCTGATCGCAAAGTGACAAACTGTTAAAACGGCGGTGCCAGTTACAAGATGGCATAGCTGTGCGCTTGTCATTGTATGCACAATTGACCATTACTTAGCCAAATGGTTTCAGGGTTGACTGCGAGGTGTGAAACTAGATCAGACGCGTAACTCTGAGTTTCACAGTGAGCTTCTGAGAACTCTGAGAAATGCCATGCCCCATAGAGTGACAGCAAGCCACCTGCATCCTGTAGCCAATCGAACGGCATGTGCCCAGCTGTTGCTCGGTCTGCGGGCCTGTTGCCAGGAGGATCCTTTCCTTTTCGGGGAGGGGGCGGGGGGAGTCGCTCCTCTGTTTCATTGTGAAACCGGACAGTACAGCTGCTTCCTCTCTGGGGCCCAATGAGATTCGATAATTTCTCTCGTAACTGCGTGATCTTCAAAGATGATGCCATGCCAAGTTTATGTACTACTGGCTAAGTCATTTTGACATGGCATGTAGACATGCTGTTGCTGGCCTCCATAAAGATATCACATTATCACTGTCGTGGTTATATGTGTTGCAACAGCCATGTAGCGTATGTATCAACACTGTCAATCCTGATCTAGGCTAATGGTGAAATAGCAGTGTGCGCTGCCAGTATGGGTATATAAGCTGCAGTGTTGTTGTTGTTGGTGTTTATATACACTTCAGTGTTACTATTAAGGATTGTCCAAAACCTCAAAATATGCAGCCAAGAAAAAAAATAGAACAAAAAAAAGAGTGACTGCATTTGGGCATGCCAAAGGCCATAGTGTGAGGGAAGTAGCTGAATCTGCAGGTCTATGGAAGTGTACGGTCATACGGGTCTACCAGCAGTGGCTAAAATCCCAGTCTACAGGGAATTCTCCTCGGAATTGTGCCAGGGAAGGCATCCACCAAATCTGGCCCACTTGTCCAATTCTTTGATGCAAGAGTGTCTGAACATTGATGTGAAACTTGTCCAGTACATGGAAGCTATCCCCAGTCCATCCTGTCTTGTGATACAACTCCGTACTTTAAGAGGTGATGGCGAGTCACTGTTGCTAGGAGTTGGAATCAGTCCAACATAAGAGGTGTATTTTGACGGTGTATTCTAACCTCCTATCAATCATGTTGAGGGTTCTGCTCCCAGTCAGATCATTTAAGCACAGGCAGACAATAAAAGAAGAATAAACACAAACGCTCTTGGCAAGTGACCACAGCTGCCCGCTCTCGGCAAGAAACCACGTTTGCTCCATAAAGACTTCCTGATAAAGGTGATGATGTGTGTGGACAGGCTCCATGATCTTCGGTTCTCTGTAGATGTTGTCACATGTACTTCTGACATATTTATTTTCGATATTCATTCATCTTCTGAGCTGCTTATTCTTCTGGGTTGCGGGCACATTGGAGCCTATCCCGGTGCTCACCAGCCTATCTCAGGGTAGTTTCAATATGATGTATATAATACTATATACAGCTCTTTTTGAAACTGATGCAGGCATCTATATATACACTTTATAAAGAGGTACCTGTACGTACGACACTTTATTTTACCACCCCGTTTCTTTCATATTACAGATAATATAGTATGTCCTATAGTATATAGTATGTAGTATATAGTATATACTAGTATGTACCTAGTTACTCAATACAGATGCCTTATTAATTAACATGAATTCATATACTGGGAAACAGAATACAATGGTTAATACTTAAAATTGATGACCCAACATTTTTTGAATCTTTGTCACTTACTTGCTGTTCTCTGTCATGCTATGCCTGTATTTACTGAAGCTATTTGGTAGCAGCTATCACTCTTCTGTGACCTCCTAGCATTAAATGGTAATATACACCTTGTAGTTACCCTGTACTTGTATATTGAGACTATTACTACATAATTACTATGTAATTACTCATGAAAATAGAAATAATTGTGGATTTTAGCCCTAAGTACTGCTAAGTTTAATGTACCTTATGTACATGATGTGGATATGGGTATATATGCAGCGTACCCTTATTAGCAACATAGTTGCTATAAGCTACAGTGCTACAGTACACCCTGCAATACAGTATGAATTCCAGAAAATTATGTTTTGATGTGTGGGGCACCATAAACGTTTTCAGATTCAGATTCTTTAATGACCCCAAAGCCAAGATGGTGGAATTTAATGTTCAGTACTGCTCTTATCAGACATAGTTCCAACACAGAACATCATTACGATAATACATTCATTAGAATGCACTACAGACAACTTAACATAGCCCAGATTCCTTGGTTCCTTAGTTTAAGGGTATCTTAAGCTTTAGAAGCTATCCAATCTGTCTACCAAGCCCAGAGAGATGGTTAAAGTGTGCGGAGGAGGTTCTCCAACTCCCCCCCTCCACCCTCCACACCCCCGCAAACCCCTCATCCAAGGTTATTTAAACTAAACCAACCGTTCCTTCGACATCTCAAATCCCCTTCCAGCACGGGCAAGAGCCGCAAGGCCTGTCAGAGGAACGCTGCTTTGCATGTAGCTCTGATTATTATCTGCGCTAGAAATTACTAACAGCTGCCCCCTTCACGGCTGACGTTCACATCGTTTATGTATCAAAACTGTTGGAATGCGAACAATTACCGCTTTCATTTTCTCACAGAGCGCCCCTAACACAGTTTACATAAACCCTCCTCTTTAAAATCTTTGTTTAAAAGGTTTTTACGGGCCTCCGGGGTTGGCCGCTGGAGATGAGGAATTTGCTTCGGTGGTCGTGTTCTCGCCGTCACTTCAGACATCTTCGAGACCGGGGTAAGAGGAGAGGGCTGGTTTTCAAGACCAAGTTCTCACCACCCTTTCCATCCACACGCAACCCCTGAAGGACAAGCAAGCGGTCAGAGATTCGCCGTTTGTGGGTGATTTCATTTGTGCTGGTGCTAAATAGAGCCTTATTGAGTCTTCGCACCAGAGCGAGCGCGCACGGAGTGTCATACCACCCACCTCCAAGGCCCACCGAAAGGTTAAATCGAGCCAGATTCACATACGAAGCGCCCTCTCTCACGATTGCCGCTCTCCGGGGGTCACTCCGGGGTCAAACCGCAGAGAGCGGAGGCAGGAAACGAGCGCAGGCCGAGTGACCGAGTACGACTGTGTTATCTATCTTGACATGCGTGATTTGATTTGCTGCGTGCGAGCCAAACACAGCTCAGGTTACCAAACTCTTACAGCTCTGGCGCGCACACATGCGATGATAAGTCGTGGCAAGGAGCTCGTAACATCCCTAATGTGGTGACATGCTCGTTTTCAATTACACTGGCCCTCTGTAAAATCACAGCATGCACATGTGGCAATTCCAAAGTGCACCTGTGTGATGGCTTGAAACCAAGTGTGTGTGGGTGTATGTATGTGTGTGGGTCTATTTTCATACATACAAAATTGTCCTGATTTCCACCAGAGTGGGGCATTGCAATTCAACCAACTAAATGACTTCAATATTGAAAACTCCTAAATACCAAGTATCAGTATCTATAGGAAGCCAGTTTTGGAATACATGAGCCAATAAGTGGCCATGTTCATTAGCTGAATTAGGTTCATTAACCTAAATAAGATTCCATGCGTTGCCATTAACATCATAGCTTCTTGATTATCAATATACTAATTGTTAAATATCCTTCAGGATCAATTAAGTATCTATCTATCTATCTATCTATCTATCTATCTATCTATCTATCTATCTATCTTTCTATCTATCTATCTTTCTATCTATCTATCTATCTATGGTCAGTAAATATGGAGTCACCCTCATTTAGTCACCTAATTATGTACCATATATACATAACATGGGTATGGGTATATACGCAGGACACCCTTATTATCAACACGAACTATTAGCTACATGGCTGCCAGTACATGCTTCAGTACAGTACGAATTCCAGAAACATCTTTGTGGATCTTTGTGGAAGGCGGCATCTTTGTGGAAC
>CM067482.1:3692144-3702144 GCA_034552555.1 Semaprochilodus insignis | reverse complement strand
GGGCCATTTTGGATTAAACCTTGTTATACAGTTTTTCTGTTTTATCTGTCATTTTAGAAACCAATACAGATCTGTCACATATAATAGCTGTTGTTTCTGCATGACATTTACTGCTTGTAACAGGGAATTTGAAATGTATAAGGGTGTATAGCTCTAATATTATATCAGGGTCATTTTATACCTCCAAAATAATCAGAATTTAAGAAAAGGATTATCCTTAATGTTGGTTTGAGAGCTTTGTTCACAATAATAGAATAATGAGAAATATTCTGGTTTAAGTTAGACTGAAAGAGGACTAAGAAACAGTGAGATGAACAGTATATGGTGGAGTATGAAAACCTTACCACAGAAAATGGGAAGAAGAGCTGGAAAATCCTTGGATGTTGTATTGGAGCTTCAGGCATAGCGCTCCTCCCAAGCTTTAGTTACTGAACAGTACCAGCCAAAAGTTTAGACACACCCAACCAAATAGATGTTTTTCAGTATCTTGATCTCTTGATGTATTGCAGTATTATATTTCTGTCATATCACCTCTGAAATATATTTAGTTGCACAAAAAATACTTTTTTTTTTTTGCACAATTTAAAAGCTCTAATTACTTCTTCTAATTTCGTATTTAGTGAATATTGGTGATGGACAGACCAATAGAATCAGTCCAATATTGCTTTCGTTATATAAACCTATACTGCAAGTCAAGAAAGTTGTTTCATCCTCCTGTAAAGTTCCATTTTGGAGGTGTTTAAGGTGGACTGTATAATTCCATGAGTGTTATTTTATAGTTATTTTATATATTCACTTTTATTCTACAGTAAAGCATTAAGATCAACATAAGGGGAACCTTCTATGAGTAGACAACTTTTGACTTGTAGTGTGTATTGCTAAGTCCATTTTACTAAAAAACAGGATTTTATTACAAGTAATTTTTGGCTATTTCTATTAGTACCTTGTTCATGAAATGAGCAAGCTGGTAATAACGAGCAGCTTGTAATAACAATAAAGAAATGGGACTGAAAATGGAAATTGGGTTGAACCAAGGATTTTGTCCAATGTATGTGCATGGATACATTGGTTTCGTCTTCCCGGAAACATTGATATCAAACTTTTGAATGGGAGCATATTAGGGTGTATCAATATATGCATTTTCAGGTGCAATACAATCTAAATTTAACTTTTTAATAATTAGTATTTTGATTCTACAGAGCTCCGGCCATATTCTTTAGACTTTGGCCTAGCAAAACAGATATGTAAAACAACACTACTTATTAACAATACAAATATGCATAACAATTCTCATAAAGAGGTTTAGTTTTGATCACTGACCGTGATTTCCAGGAAAGGCAGCAATTTGAGACCAAAGACTGGTTTAAATTTTCAATGTCCAAATTGAAAAATATTAGAAATATGATATTTAAATGAACCTTTTCCTCACTGTAGCAAATCCACCACTCCCTGATATTATATGTGCAATTGTGCAACCAGCAGTCAGCATCATCTTGACTCACATTGACCTTTCGGCAGGCTGGAGGCGGAGGGGAAGAAAATGGCAGGGGGCCGCATCAAAGAGGACGGTGGGCCGCTGCACTCCAAATGTCCATCCAATGCCCCATAAAGAGCAGCCCAGCCTTCACTCTTGACAAAGAGCAACACAAGTGATTCCAAAGTCAACACCGTATTACCCCCTCCCACCCCGACACCTCAAAAAACGCTTCTGTCTTGTAGCCTTTTGGCTGTGCCCTCAAAGGTAGTGGGGGGAGGGCCGTTAAAAAGACCTCCAGTGGTATTATGGTCCAGCGTTTTTTTCCCCTGTGGACAGAAATAACATCATATACTCCCCCCCTCCCCACCAACAAAAAGAAGAAAAAAAACCCTCCCACCCACCCATGCAGTTAAGTGGTGATTAATGGCTCTCCATCCCAAGGAGCGGTGGGGACGTCCCACCGCCGAACTCCCGAGGAGCGGCGAGGGGATCTAGCGGTGTGTTACTGGGCCTGAACCTGAACACCGCCACCATGCTGGCCTTTGAAGCGGCGGGACGCCTCGCTGGATTGGAAAACCGCAGTGGACCGGCTCTGATCTTCAGCATGTTTGTTCTCAATAAGGCAAATTCAGCGCTCTTTTTACAGGAGATGGATTGCAGGAAGATGTACAACTCTTGAACTTGAAAGCTGCACCTAGAATGAAATAACAAAGTCTGGAACCGGGAAGATGAATAAACAATGTATATACTGTAAACTGCAATATACAAAGTAGAGTGATCTTATATGCATAGCTTACAAAAGCTTAAAAAAGTCAGGGTTTTGAAACTTGGTGGGTAGGTTTAAAATCATGAGACATACAAATGATTCAAGTTTCAGGCTCAGCCATGCATGTGACGTAAGCAAGGACGGGTCTTATTGCTGTACCTGACAGACCCAACAACCACGATTGCAGACATTCAGCGAGCATTGATGTCCTCGTCATGTCCTCCATGATGATCCCCGCTTTCGTCTTGGTGGAGATGACCAATAAATCTGTGTTTGGAGGCACCGTGGTCAGCACCAAGGTGAATGGTTTCAGAAGGCTTGGTGTCACTCCACCTCCACCCGTACCACAAACTCTGCAGGAGCTCTGTGAGAACATTCAAGCTGCATACGATGGATTATCACAGGACACCATTAGGAACCTCTACAGCTGCATACCGAGACGTCTGGCATGTTGTGTTAGCAAACATGGCAGCCCGACACCGTACTGAGAGACACTACTTCTGTATGTGTAGCTCAATAAATATTGTCCATATCAGTCTAAATTTATCATTTATTGTTCCTGGTTATTCTTTTGATGATGAGTGTATATTGTAATCTGGTATGTAATCATGAAAAAAAAGTCCCTGAACTCGCATGAATTGAACGATTTATTTCATGTCGGCAGTAGAGGCACATTATCACTGGTTTGCTTTCACACACAAGAATTCCATATGAACCTTGGAATGGTTGCGTAATTCCATACCTCACGTTTCTCCATGCAGTTAGGCACTAAATTCATTCTTGTACGTACACATTTAGGTGGTGAATTAAAGTGCTTTTTGGATACATGGCGTTTCACTGTGGAAGTGCACCAGCAAACAAGGAGCTGTTCTTAGTTTAGGAGGGTTTTAGACAAGCAGGCCAAATGAGACATATAGTATTTCTCCCAACCCCGCATGCAATGCCAGGAGTGGATAACATTCACACATGCAGCTCACCAGGGAGGGTGATGGTTTTACCCCCTATACTGATGGTTGTACCCACTAAACTAATGGTTTCACCCACTACACTGATGGTTGTACCCACTACACTGATGGTTGTACCCACTACACTGATGGTTGTACCCCCTATACTGATGGTTTTACCCACTACATTGTTGGTTTTAACCATTACACCGATGGTTCTACCTGCTAAATTGATGGTTTTACATACTACAATGAATGTTTTTCCCATTACACTAATTTTTGTATTCACTATGGTGATGGTTTTACCCATTACATTGGTGCTTTTAACTATTTCACTGATGGTTCTACACACTATATTGATGGTTTTACCCACTACACTGAAGGCTTTATCCACTACACTGATGGTTGTACCCATTACACCAATTCTTGTACCCACTATACTGATGGTTTTACCCACTACATTGATGGTTTTACCCACTACACTGATGATTTTACCCACTACACAGAGTGCTACACTAGACACTTCACCAAAGCTACTACTATTTCTTGTTAGCCATGTTAGCCTCATAGCTTGAGTTCACAAATAAAAAAAGCAAACTTCTTTATTTACTAAACATGTCTTGACTGATTGCTCGATTCTCTTGATTCTCATTGACACAAATGAGAAACTGTATGTCTCATTGGTATAGCATAGTGGGTAACACCTCTACTGCTGATGCTGTGGACTGAGGTTCGATCCCCCACCTGGGCATGCACCCTACACTATACCAATAAGACTCCTAACACTACCTTTGTAAGCTGCTCTGAATAAAAGCATCTGCCAAATTTAGTAAATGTTAAATGTTATAAGCAAAGTATAAAGCACACTGCCTCTATGAAACAAATGCTGAGGCAGGTTGGTTCATAACCCAAGGAGGCCAAAAAAACAAAAAGGATTTGGTGGCATAACCATGACTTTGTTTTTATCCCAATGACTGAATTATACAGAAATGACAGAAATTAAAAAATAGTTAATAATCAGATTACAATATAGGTTATCTCTGTTTTGACCGAGTGAAGCAGATCGGTTGTTGCTTTCCAGGCTCTATTCCCTCTCTCAGTAAAAGCATAAGATGACAAACAGGCTCATGAATATTGCTGAAGCTACTCCCTTTACGTCTCTCCTGACCGCGAGACCTCTGTTCATCCATTAACGTGATTAGTGAGAGCTTTTTGTCAATTCCCTGACTTTCCTTACACCGCACTTCTCTAATGTATTTTGTTTAGGCAGACGTTGCCGGCAAGCCAAGAGATTGGAATCACAACAGTGGCTGACATTCTTTCGTACACTGTTTCCATATTTTACTTCAAATGGCGTGGAATAGGTCTCCTTGATGATTGTGGGTCCTCTGTGGTCAAAGTGTTCCTCACACTACCTTCAGTGTGGTCCCTCTTGGTGTCCAGCTGTGGGAAAGTAGCTCTTACACTTACCGTTCAAAGGTTTGAGATCACTGAAACAGTCAGACAAGAAACCGAGACTCAACAGTCACCCAAAACATACCTCAAATCCACCATTAACTAAATCAGGAAACAGTCTGTCTGACTTAAACTCTGCGAGTAGAGCTTAAACACGCTGTGCTTTCAAAACAACCCAAGAATACTGCAGATATGGAAGCGTTTGAGGAAGTGTTTGAGGAAGAGTGGGTGAAAATTCCTATAAACAGGCTAGAAAGACCCTTTAACTGGCCACAAGAACTTTTAAACAAGCTGTGATATCTGCCAAGTTACTTAATAGGGTGTTTTTGTTTAGCTTTTTCAAATATGAAATAACTGCATATTAATATTTCCAGTCAATTTATTTTGAAAATTGTTTGTTGCAGAGGTCGTTTACTTCACTTCACTTAAGCAAATCAACAAAGTATTGGCTTGGGGTACCCAAATATTAGCATAAAGAATACCATGCAAAGTTGAAGGTGTCTGAGAAAATTGGGCAGTAAAAGTTTATTTGCTCAGAAAACCACTAATACTAGAATAAATACAAATAATATAAGTAGTAATTTCATGCATGCCAATGTGTTCATGTAGGTCAATGTGAATTTAACCATTTTCATAGCCTCTCCTTAACACTGCAACAAAATGATATCCTGGCAAGTAAAATGATCTTATATGTAGCTGATATGTCGTAAAATTCTCATTTTGAGATTGTTATAAGCTCATTTTAAGACCATTTTACTTATTTCCAGAGGTTGTGTACTAAATGATTTAGGTAAGCTAAAAATATACTGGCAGTTATTTCGCCAGTATAGAAACTAAGAAAGTTTGGCTTACTAAGATCACTTAAAACAAGAAAGAAAATATAAAAATAAAGATACATTATCTTATATAAAATAAGATAATTTTACATATATCCCACATCTGGCTGCTGATCAATGCTTCATTATGTTAAATCAAGTGTGCTGGAATTTAGCAAAACCATGTGATGTTGAGAGTGCCCAGGAGAAATCTGGAACCAGTTCTTAAAACCAGCTAACTAGATAGCAAAAAAATTATCTTGTTACTTTTTTTGACTGCATTTATATTTATTTGCATTTATGGTAATGCTATATGATGTTTTTACCAATACAATCACACATATTGTCAAGATAAATAGATTACAGAAGTGTGCTTGGGTAGCTAAACCTTACCCACAGTTTTGTATCATTGTATCATGTATCATTGCTGTCAGAACGAAACCTTGTCTCTCCATAAAAATAGCTTTACGGGAGAGGAATAAAAAACCTTTACTTTAATGGACCCAGACATTTTTTGAAGTAAGTTTGGCTCATAGGTTATGGCATTTACACACAATGTAAAAGGCAACAGGGCTTTTGTAAAATGCCAACAATTGTTTAGATACTGTATGTCTAAATCTATATAGCTTAGCATCCCAGCATTCCACATTGCAAATTCTACCCCAGCAAAATGTATTATCCTGAATTGCACAGCATGTCAAACACAAGCAACATGTCTGCCTCCCTTTGATACCCTTGCATTGTGTTTCAGAGCAAATCTGGTGGATCTTCCAAGTAAGTATTTGAGCACAAGCGTGAGTTTCACTTGTGAATAAACACTGGGGTTTTTGGACACTTCGTATGACGGCTTTCATATAGAACGATAAGGCAAAACTTTATCACCACCTGCCTAATATGCTGTTAGTCCTCCATGTGTCCCCAGAACAGTTCATTCCACTGAGGCTTGGACTCTACAAGACTTCTGAATGTACCCTGTTTTACCTGCCACCAAGACCTTAGCAGCAACAGAACCTTGAAGTCGTGAGGCGGAGCTTCCACAGATTGGATTTGTTGTTCCAACACATCCGTCAGATGCTTGATCGGATTGAGATCTGGGGAATCTGGAGGCCAGAGCATCACCCTCACCATGTTCCTGAACACTGTGTGCACCTCAGCAGTGTGCATTATTCTGCAGAACAGGGCCATTACCATCAAGGAATACCACTGACATAAAGGAGTGGACCTGGATCACAATAATGTAGGTGACATGTGTCAAGTGTATCTTGCGGGAATGCCCTGACCTGCCCTGAGCATCATGCCTCCTCCACTGGATTGTCTTCTTTCCTCAGTGCATCCCAGTGCCATCCCTTGCTCAGGTAAATGGCATACATGTATAAGGCCATGATGTACATGGCACTTATTGGACTGGGAGACCTTCTTCAATGACTCCCAGTTCCACTGCTCACACGTTCCCTTCCTGGACCACTGTTGGTGACCAGGAGCACCCCACAAGCCTTATTGCTTTATTTGATTTAAACCTTGTGAAAGGTCTTCACGGTTGCCCATTTCTCCCACATGCAGCACTTCAACTATGATAACCAACTGTTTCCTTACTGATCCCAAACCTTGACATGCACACAGGTGTTGATAATTACTAATTAGCGTATACACTTTATTTTTGAGTGTTCATAATGTTTTGGCTCATCAGTGTATTGGACTTTTCTATAAGGGCTGATATTGTTCTCTCTATTCTTATCATATAGAGACAATGGGAAACCTTGCGCTTTAAGGGCAAAGGCTCTTTTGTGAACATGGCATCAGTGGATGAACCCGCCACCCAGTGCTGGCTGAACCAGCCGGGAAGCAGTCAGGTCACTTCTAGCCCTAAAATACAATACATACTAATACTGACCCAACTACCACATAACCCAGCATAGAATGATACAACCAACACATATTTAGTGATGATGAAGGAAGAAACTTGACTCTCTCTCTCTCTCTCTCTCTATCTATCTATCTATATATAAATATATATATATATATATATATATATTTAATGTATATATACACACAAATTGAAGACCATGGGGCTCATTACACTACGTAAGAAGAGAGAAGGCCTCTGTGCTCTGTGCTCCCTGTTGCTAATGTGTAAAACATAACTAAAAACAGTTAGATTAGATTCGATTAGATTAGATCAGATTTAACTCTACTGTCATTGTGCAGAGTACAGGTACAGAGCCAATGAAATACAGTTAGCATCTAACCAGAAGTGCAGAATGCAGCATTATTTACATATACAGTGTAGGAAAGTAGCCATGGCAACTATAAAAAAACTATATTCATAACAAACTGTTTCTGTGAGCAGAACAATGAAATGAAAAATCTGATTTCACAGGTTATTTAGTAATGTGTAAGATATGAACACAGTGATATGAACGCACAAATATATATATATATATATTGCTCGAACATCAAAAACTGTTACAAATTTCTTAATAACAGCCTTTAAACTTCAATGAATCCTCAAAACGTTGCCATCTAAGTGAGCAGCAATTGTCCACCTTACCTTCAAGAGTTTACCTGCAGTGCTCGCACGTGAAATGCAGTGTCCACGGTTTGTCTCGATCCCCGGCAGACGGGCATGCTGAAGTATGCTTTGTACGTCTCGCACATCTTAGCAGATGCTTTCACTGAGTACTTTCTCACTCTGGTCTTGATAAATTGGCCACAGACGTAGCAGAATGCGTCTGCCGGCTGCTGCGACCTCTTGATGACCTCTAAAGTAACTGTAGCTCTGTATCCACCATCCTCTCACTCGGCTGGAACATCAACTGAAATGGCTGTTTTAACACACCTGTATTTATACTGCTATGTAGACTACTGTACAGTCCCAGACAGTTCAAGAAAGTTCTAAACAGTTCTGGAAAGTTCTAGAAAATTCCGGACAGTTCTATTCACAGTTCTGGAAGCTGCCTGAAGGCTACCCAACACTGAGCAAAGTTTATGGGACCAATATCCATTTTCCGTAGATTTTAGGCCTAAAAAATTAGGAAAACATACTTAGTAGCTTCTCGCAACCGCCCCATCTGCTCCAACACGGACAATGAGTCCAGCTCCAGCTCTGCAGACCCCCTGTCCTGCAACCATTCCCAACCCCAACACACCAGGTTCAGCATATTAGATCATTTGTAAACCCTTCTGAGCTGGGTCATGGGTTCTAGGGCAGGAAATATATGAGGGTTTTGTGCAATACATGTGTGCATAGCATATAAAGTCATCCTATAACTTCAAATATTATATTAATGTGCTGCTTGGCCGTACTTAACCCTGGCTGAGTCCCAGCACCATCCGTTTTTATGAAAGAGTGACACTTCTAGAGGAATGCCCACCAATACAAACAAGAGACACCCATCACTCTATTAGCACCAAAGAGAGGGAAGGCCAGATATGTAGTAGAGTGGGAGAGGCCTAAAAACCATGAAAACAACAACTGACAAATACGAACGAGCTCCAGCCACCGGGGACCAATCCATTGGCCACCATCCCCAAGCCTGGCCTTCTCTCCCTCGACCCCCCAAAAGCCCCCGCCGGGAGAAGGCCCCTCCGGTTTGTGCAAGAGTGATGCACAACCTCACACGGCGAGGACTTTAACACATTATACTGCGGGTGTTCATTACTCCAACATAATGCGCTGGCCAGACACGCAGAAGGAGGAAAAAAAAAAGGCTTACTGAAGCAAAAACTCCCTCACACGTTCCATCCACCCGGCGTGCTCGAAGCACACTCAGGGACGTGTAAAATGCCGACTTTCAGCATACTGGAAGAGAGAACGGGGGGAAAAAACACCGGCCCGTTTTTATAATCCCCCCATTTCTGG
This sequence comes from Semaprochilodus insignis, assembly GCA_034552555.1. Classification (NCBI taxonomy): domain Eukaryota; kingdom Metazoa; phylum Chordata; class Actinopteri; order Characiformes; family Prochilodontidae; genus Semaprochilodus; species Semaprochilodus insignis. The sequence continues at coordinate 3,692,828 of CM067482.1, read as the reverse complement.
GGAACACGCATAGAAATCGAAACGAGCATAATAAATTCATTCTTAACGGTCTTTGAGGGAGTTCTAGCCCCGCAGTCTGGAGAGAGAGAGGAACTTTTGCACTTCCATTCAAAAAAAGTTGAGGAGGAGGAGGTGAAGGAGGAGGTGGAGGAGGAGGGGAAAAAAATCACCCCTCATTAAAGAGAAGGTGTCCGTCAAGAGAACCTGAGAAACTTTCTATGCTGCTTTTGAAGGTCTTTTTGATTTCCTATAAAGTGAAGTCGAAGCTCGTTTTCATGGCACTACTGAAACACAAGTCTTATTCTGTGGGCGGGGCCTTGTTTTAGCCCCACCCCTGAATTTTAGAGCAGGAAGTGAGACTGCATCCCTGTCCCTCATGGCCACATGGTGAGCAGTTAGAGCCCATTGTTTTGAGGTAAATCTATCCCAAAGTGTAAATAATAAAGTTGTAACTCATAATGCAGTGAACTGTTTTTGTATTTTAATAAAAATATGATGATTTTATGTGTGTGCAACTGTTCAAAGCTGTGTTTGCTAGCCATGTTCTCACCTAGCTTTGCTAGCTTCATTGAGTTCTACTGTCAGTACTGAGACATTTGGTAAAGTTAGAAGTGTTTAATTGAATAAAATAAGCGCTATTAAAGGATACAGTCCAGGCAAGTCAAAGTATATATATATATATAT
>CM067482.1:3670636-3691749 GCA_034552555.1 Semaprochilodus insignis | reverse complement strand
ACACACACACATATATATATATATATATGTGTGTGTGTGTGTGTGTGTGTGTATATACACATCTGTTAAAGTCGCTGTCTTTTTAAAAACATGTATCTCCATTTTTGTTGATTTTTACTTTTATGCATCATTTGAACACAGCAGCTGCTGTTTACACTGTCACTGCTTGGAAAGACATCTGGTTCCAGTGACTTACACTAAAATTGAAAAAATTAGGTTTCTGGCCTCTCCTGTAAGAATGCCATTTTGGAGATACGTGATTTTCTTTGGACAGTGACGATATATATATGAAATGAATGAATGCAGTTAGCATCTAAGTGCAAAATACAGTATTATTTATATATAAAGTGCATGGCAAGCAATCCCGAGGTAACAAATGGTAGACAATACAGATGCTAGTATAAATGTAATATACCTATATACAGAGTGAGTGAAGAGAATACAGTGTAGGTTGCATGTAAAATGGTGATCATGCAGGGTATAAAAGTAACGACAGTGAGTATATATACAGTATGTACAGTAACTGCAGTTGAACTGTGCATCTCTGTGTGTGTGTGTGTGTGTGTGTGTGTGTGCCTATGTGTGAAAATGACATCAAAACTGTCCTGACAGCTGAATTGTGTAGCCCAGTGAATGCAGCCCTTCAGTGAAATGTTACCAATTGAGCTTCACACGCTCGTGATGGGTGTCTTCTCTTTAACGAGGAGTGATTTTAGGTGGCACACAGCCGTACAGATGTTGCCCTCAGTAAAGTATCACCATTTATTTCTATGACAATAATGGAGGCCTGGTTGGAGTGATGTATTTGTGTGTATAAGTGTATGTGATGTAAAAGCATTCACCAATCTTTCATCGCAGGACCCAGAATTAGCACATTTTTACACATTGACTCTCTCCCCTATTCATGCCTGAGGAGAGGGCCACAAAAAGCTGGCCAGACACCTGGCTGAATCGGGCCAGTGCAGGCAGTGAAAGGCCCATTTGAGATAATGACTGCATCCATGTGCTCTTGGCCCTGAGCAATCCGCTTAGAACGCAGATCCCGCTGGAAAAGTGGGCTGGCATTTTTGGGAAGAGTCTTGCTGCTGTTCCATGAGCTCCACACATTCGCAGTGCAACACAGCCAATGAGTGCAGGTCAGCTCCTCCAGCTTTGCACCAGCGTGGGAGGTTTTATTTTGGACTGACTCGTGCCAAGTGCAGGACGAGTCCAAAGCGTGTGCATGTTCCCATTCGGCTCAGCCAGATGTGCTGCACTTACACCTGATTGTTCCGTTTCAGCCGGTTGCTCTGGACTGAGCATGGAACTGGAGGAGCAGAGGGGTTTTCTTAGGCGTTTAACCTCTTCTGTACTTCTTTCGCGTACGGATAACTCGATAATCGATATGCATAGTTTTCCATATAGTTACTAAATGACAAGACTTAGGATGCAATAGTATAACAAAAACAATATAGTTTAGCCGATCTAGTTCAACAAATAGGCTAAAGATCTTTTCATAATATTCCATGTCTAACTGTAAAAATATAGCTGACATCATTATAAGAAATTCATATTACTGAAATAGAAAATGTACAAAAAATATTTAAGTTTTAGGGTTCTAACAAAAAGTTAGATAGGTGTCATTTTATGCTTAATATATTCTTATATACTTATAAATATACTTAATATTTCATAAAATTCACAGCTGTCCAAAAACCTAATTTAATGTTAATGTAAGTCAATGGAACCAGATGTTTTACCACGTGATTTTGGGCCATTTCTATTGGTCCATTCATCATGAAATTTTCACACAGTGTAAACAGCTAAACAGCTGCTGTGTATTTAAATGATGCATAGAAGTAAAAATCAATAAAAATTGAGTTACATGTTTTTATAAAGACAGCAACTTTAATAGGTATATATATATATATATATATATATATATATATATATACTTTAGGAATACAGTGTATGGACAGTATTTTTATAGTATAATATAAAAGGTATAATAATGTTTCTGTTGCAATACATCATCACATCTCTGAAAGCAAAATATATATATATGTTAATGTAAATTTGGTGCATTAATGCTTAATTTCCCCAAAACAAAAAAGGTCCATTCAAATGCTGTAAACAATGCAATTCAAAAACAGGCCATTTTCGCATGTTTTGATATGGCCGTGACAAATGGTCATTTTAATTGAAGTGCACTACCAGTCAAAAGTTTAGACACGACTCCTCATAGAAGGTTCTCCTTATGTTTATCTTAATGCTTTACTTTAGAATAAAAGTGAAGACATCAAACTATAAAATAGCCCTCATGGAATTATACAGTCCACCTTAAAAACCTCCAAAATGGAACTTTACAGCTTTCTTAACCTGCAGTGGAGGTTGATAGAACAAGGTTTATTTCTAAGCAGTTTTTTAAACTGTGGTAAACTTTTTGGTAAGTAAATATATATTAGAGGTGGAGATATGGCAGAAATATTATATTGTGATCCATCAAAAGTATATGTGGTACATCAGGATATGTATTGTTTCAGACTCTCATCAGTTGGAACTGTTAAGTGTGAGACTGTAGAGTCTTTAAGATCACCAACAACATCCACTTTTGACTGATAGTGTTGTGGGAAATATGATGCCATAGAAGAACCACTTTTGGTTTCCCAAAGTGCCTTTCAATGGAAGGCTCTTTAGGGAACCATCGTTCTAGATGAGATGTTTGTCACTGTGAATAACCTTATTAAGGAAAGAAGCCTTAGATTCATATAGAATTATGGGTAATACTTTACACAAAGTGCTGAGTAACTAACATGCAGTAATATATTAGTGAACATGAAGGAATACATTAATAATGGTTACAGTGCTTAACTAATGTGGAATAAACATGTAATAACAACATGTTTACAGTTGTTACATGTTTACTGAACATTAGCTAACCATTGTAAATGCATTACTCCATGTTAGTTACTTAACACTTAATGTAAAGTCTTGGCAAATTACGTGAAAGTTCTTTGAATCTTCAAAAGGTTCTTCATTTTCACCAACATGATTCTTCAGGCAATGAAATGTGGTTCTTCAACCCTTTGTAGCACTACAGAGAGCATTTTAATATCCGGTCCTGTGCATACATTGTCCCGAATAAGAACTAAATATTGTGCTCTCTCCCGAACCCCTTAATACTCATCGCCAAAGTGCATGAACAGACCACAGTTCGCCTAAAGTCAGAGCAGAAACAGGGCAGGAATTCTTTGGCTTGTTGGAAGACGCCGGGCTCTCGAGGAGGCATCCGTCAGCAAGCTGCCCCCAAAGTCTGAATGCTTTTCTTTTTTTCCTCCCTTCCAAGGAAGTGGAGCCAAAAGGAATGGAGCTGAGAGAGAGAGAGAAGGGAGTACAGCAGGGCGTAATTCAAACAGGCGACAGACAGGAAATGAGGGGACGGCCAGTTCCTGGGACGGCGCTGCATTTAGAGCGCACCAGGAAGAGCAGAGCGCTGCGGCGTCACTAAGGTAACAGTAAGGTCATTCACAGCATTACTTCCTTCTAAATACATATACATATACATATGCACATATATATGGCTCTTCTTTGGGTTTCACATTGCCTCCGCTATCTGGATTCCCCACATCCCCCGGATAAAAGCTCATTTCAATAGCTCGGCTTTCAGAATAAGGAATTCATAAGAGGGTATGCGACGGGCCTCTCGTCCTGCTGTTATTCGACCCCTGACGCCAAATTTGCCATGTGTAATCTTTTGATTCCGAAAAGTTTTTGGCTGGTTGACTGTGCGGTTTTATCCCATGGAAGGAAGTCACTGTCTGGGAGCTGAGACTCACATGAATCTGAGATCAAACATTGTGGAGCGGAGCTTTGGGTTTGTATCTCAGGCTACGAAAGATGATCTAGGCGCAGTTATTACCATAATTATGATTGTGGCAATTTGTCCCATGGATCCAAGGCCACATGATCCTAGATGATCTCTAGAATGCTTTATCTATCTGATCTGTTCTTTGCTTGGGTCCAAACATTGGCATCATCCTATATACTGGCAACAGAATCCCAAATTCCCAAATGTTGTTCCCTCAACCGCCTTACAAATGCTGTCTAAGAGAACGCTGGGCCATCATTTGTCGGAGTCAAAAGGAATATTTCCCTCAGCAACGTGAATGGTAAATGTTCCATACCCAAAACTGCGAGCAAAGGCATTGCCAACTCTAGAAAGCCGGAATTCTGCTTGTGAAGTCTCAATGCTAACTGGTTTCTACCAGCTTCCTTTCATGACTAACACTGTTAGCATTGTTAGGCAAAGTATTTCCTAACACAAAAGTGAGACCTCCAACTCCTGAAATGACAAAAAGCAGGAACTCTTGCTGAATAGCTAACAAGTCTCCTGCCACTTCCTCTCATTGCTGCCCAAAAATGAGACTTCCAACTCCAGAAATAACCAAAAGTGGAAGCTCGGGATCTATAGAATGAAAGCTCGTAAAGGCTAATACCATGTCGTTTTCTAAAGGTTACTGGTCTCTTCAATTCTAAATATGATTGCTTCTTGAGGTAAAGCATTTCCAAACCCAAAAGAGAGACTGGCTTCTGTAGAATTAGGAATTTGTGGAATTCTACTTAGGATCTTTAGAATGAAAGTTTGTGAAGGCTAATATCATGCCATTGTTTGAAAGGTAGCATTCATTTCCAACATTTTTTTTTTCATTTTGAGGTAAAGCATTTCCTAACCTAAAAGAGAGACTGGGTTCTATAGAACTAGGAACTTTGAAAGCTTGTGGAGGCCAATATCATGTCAGTCTCTACATACTAACTGGTCTCTACCTGTTTTCATTTCTAAAAATAACTGTTTCATATTTATATATATATTTCTATTATATTGTTTTATATATGTATAATGTTTTAGGTAAAGCATTCCCTAACCCAAAAGAAAGACCAGTTTCTATAGAATTGGGATTTTTTTTAGGAATTCTACTACGGATCTTTAGCATGTAAGCTTGTGGAGACAGTTGTCATGGTATGTTTGTAAAGCTTACAGCCCTCTACCCACTTTATTTCATATTTAAAAACATTAGCATTGCCAAAATTAGACTTTCCTACTCTAGAAATAACCAAAAGTGGAAAGTCCTGGTGAATTCTGCTCCGAGTGTATTGACTTAAACCCTGTGAAGGCTAATATCATGCTATATCATGTAACAACAATCCATAGTTATCAACCAAATCAGTCTTTAGCCGGTAGAGATTATGGCAAAATACATAAACTGATTCTATATCAGGATTCCTTACCCTGAGAACTTTGATAACTGTTAGCCATTACTAGCATTTTTAGGTGAAACAGAAACCTGGAACTGTGGAAATAGTGGAGATCTGCTCTGGATCTTCACTACGAAAGCTATTATTAACGCAGACTATCATGGCATTTTTTTTTTAGTCTCTACCAACTTCCTTTCATTGCTAAGTACTTCCAAAGAGCAAGACTGCCTACTCTATAAGTTGACCAGAAGCAGGAACTTAGATCTTTAGCGGGGTCTCCATGTGGGAGTTAAGTAAAGTACAGAATACAGACCCACCAGACTACCAACGTCTAATCAATCTGATTAGCAAGAGCAGTGGACATCTTGGCTCAAATCTCCAGCGAGAGACGCTGCATTTCCACAGTTTAGTCTGCAGCAACCGGAGCCAAGGGGCATTTAGCTGCACGCTGATTCCCACCATCCTCTGCAGCTGAAGTGGAATGGGGTTCTGGGTAATACCAAGTGGGCTTTGGGTAAATCATGCCAGCTCCTATCGTGCAGAGAGTGTGCTACGCTCTGCAGCTTTTCCAGCAGTCAGACGGAAGGTGAAACGTGTACAGAGGCGCTCTGAGGGCATCAACAAAGAAAGACTGTGTGGAAATCTGCAAAACCAATCAAGCTGTTTGAAATGGCCGCCATAAATATGGTTTAGATATACACCCCACACAGCTCCAGCAATTACTGGAATATATTCTGTTTTATGGCGAACATGGCTTAAATTGGCTGTGAACATGTGGCTGAATAAACTGACAATAAGCAGGTTTTCTGCTTTCCTCAGAAGAGCGCGTCGGCTTTCAAGCTGGTTGGCTGGAGTGCAGCACCAGGTTCATTCAGATTTAGCTGCATTTCTGCTCTTCTTTTGGACTGAACTCAGATTCTAGATCTATCGCCAATGATTGTCTGAAAGTTTTGGAAGAAGCTGTCAGTATTTGGTGATTTCACCATATGAGCTACAGAAGGAAAAGTGATTTTCCATTCATACACTATACTGGCAAAAGTATTCGCTCGTCTGCCTTCACACGCATATGAACTTGAGTGACATACCATTCTTAATCCATAGGGTTTAATATGATGTCGGCCCACCCAATTTTTGTGAATGAAATAGTCCAAAATAGTCCAAAGTCTGCTGAAGCACTAAGAGTTCCTTTCACTGGAACTAAGGGGGCGAGCCCAACTCCTGAAAAAGCACCCCACACCATAATCCCCCCTCCACCAAACTTTACAGTTGGCACAATGCAGTCAGACAAGTACCATTCTCCTGGCAACCACCAAACTGAGACTTGTCCATCGGATTGCCAGACGGAGAAGCGTGATTCGTCACTCCTGAGAACATGTCTCCACTGCTCTAGAGTCCAGTGTCGGCGCTTTACACCACTGCATTCGGTGCTTTGCATCGTGCTTGGTGATGTAAGGCTTGGATGCAGCTGCTCGGCCATGGAAACCCATTCCATGAAGCTTTCTACGCACTGTTCTTGAGCTAATCTGAAGGCCACATGAAGTTTGGAGGTCTGTAGTGATTGACTCAGAAAGTTGCAGAAAGTTGGTGACCTCTGTGCACTATGCGCCTCAGCATCCGCTGACCCCGCTCTGTCACTTTACATGGCCACCACTTCGTAGCTGAGTTGCTGTTGTTCCCAATCGCCTCCACTTTGTTATAATAGCACTGTTACAATTGACTTTGGAATATTTAGTAGGGCGGAAATTTCATGACTGGGCTTGTTGCACAGGTGACATCCTATCACGGTACCACACTGGAGTTCACTGAGCTCCTGAGAGACTTCTCCAGTTCACCTGACTGCATGTCTTTGGGCTACGGGTGGAAAATGGACCACCCAAGGAAAACTTCCACACAGAGAGGTTCATATATATATATATAATCAAAATATAATCCAAAAAATACTTCTGTAATATTCCAGGAATGAAACTTGGTGGGTAGGTTTGACATTGTGAGACATGCAAATGATTCAAGTTTCACCCTCGACGGCCCTTGTAACATAAGGAAGAATGGGTCTTATCACTGTACCTCACTAAGGTCGTCCTGTTATGTGTGCTTTCCATTCTGACTCATGCTGTTGTGTTGGTAGCATCCTTTGCAAGCAAAGTTTGCCTCAGAGAAGAGTTTGAAAGCAATTCGAGCAGCTGAAAGAGTTGGAGAGGCATCACATCATAGGGCTCCTGGAATATAAATGGCATAAAATGTCATTTGCAAAATCTTAAAAATCTTACATACTCAATTAACAGTGTAACATCTAATTACTGGAGTTATAACCATGCAGCGTGTGTCAACACACGGTGGAAGAGACTTTAATGTTGCAGATATCTGATTCTAATATCTGATATCTGAGTTTAAGCGTGTACATGTGTTGTTTACTAGAAGTGATTTTGTGTTGTGGACTAGAAGTGACCTGCCTGCTAACCTGGCTGCTTCAGAAGCACTGAGAGCTGGTTCTCCCCTCCTGTTGTGGTCTATCAAAATACCATTTGCCCCAAAAGCATTACATTGGTGTCAGATGTCTGATGTCAGAAGTGGTATAGCGCCCCCAAGCAGCCTGGAGAGAAATGGCATTTCGACTAACTTGTTGAACAGGACCAAACTCAGCCAAAGACTGCGAAGGTGGAAGCAGCAGGGCAAGGGCCAACAGCAAAGATGGTGGAAGAAGGCAATCCAAACCCCAGCCCCAGATCTCAGGGAAAGGGGATACGTCGGCATGCCCCCACCTGCCCCAGGGACTCTACTCAGGCTCTGTGAGGTCACTGGGAAGGCTGATGTTTATGGGGAGGGGGCTATGAAGCATCCAGCCACTGGCTTGTGCTGCCGTTAAGTGTTGTAATGGTCAGTGTGTTGCCCAAAATAATTACCTAGTACTTCTGAGTGTACCTGACACTTACCCAGTTAATATCTACAATTTAAGGTACTGCAGAAAGACCTTGTTACCATGTCAAAAGGGTATTTAGTACCATAGACCAGAGCTTGTCCAACCTGTCTTCAAGCAGTTCAGACTTTTGCTTCAACCTAACGTATACCATGTAGGGATACAGGAAAAATGGGAGCTGTTTGAGAGCCACTGCCAAAAGCAATTGTTGAGACTCTGACAATTACATTTTTGGGATTGATCATCTTGACCCCTGTCTTTTGTTCTGCTTAGATCCGGGACCCCAGCCCATGAAGCTAATTCCCAACAACTACAAATGCACAGGATCAAACGCCTGGCCAACCAGGCTTCTGCTCTCAGACCGGGTTGTCTGGCATCTGTATGTTCCAGGTTCAGGATGGAATAACACAGTCATAAGTCAAAGCAGGGCCTCTATTATAAACAGGTGCCAGTTGGGCAATAAAAAATGACAGCTTAATTCGGACCCAGGACGCTGTGTCAGAGTGGATTAACACATCGTCAGAGGCGATTTATTTTTACGGCGTCTACGTACGGCTGCAAAACGCCAGCCTTGCATAAGAAAGACGCCCTTGTGCTGGAGATGGATGCGGCTCCGGATGACACGCGTGAGAGAGAGTGTGAGAAAGGGTGCGTTTGTAAGCACTCTCTTTGTCCCAGGAACGCTGTCTATGAGAGCAGGCCTGCTCCAGAACATCTGTGATGCAGCACATTTTGTGTCCATGTTAGTCGGTTTAGAAGGTGACCTTTAAAACAGGGCTGCCTGGAATTGATCCATGATCAAAACTGATTGAGTACACAAGAAAGTTACCCTCACCCCTGGTCACAAGTTTCTGGATGTAGGCCATATCAATGTTCAGACACTCTTGCTTCAAAGAATTGCACAGTTGGGCCAGATTTGGTGGATGTCTTCCCTGGCACAATTCCAAGCATAGTTTCCTGTAGACTGGGATTTTAGACACTGCTGCTAGATGCGTATGAGTGTACGCTTCCATACACCTGCAGATGCAGCTACTTCCTTCACACTATGGTCTTTGGCATGCCCAAATGCCATCACTCCTTTTAGCCAATCATTAACATCTGCTTTGCACTCATATTCCACACATGAAACAAGACATTCACTGCACTGTACCACCTCTACTCAATCTATGAATCTGGTCACTCATGTATTTATAGCCCCATCATCCTTGTGCAGCACCATCTGCAGGAGCCTAAAGTTACTACCACCTTAAACACATGGCAAGGTGACTATTTTTTTGTCCGGTGAGCTTATTAGGGATGTGCATTTGAATCACTTTACAGTTCAAATAGCTACGTTGTTAATACGTGAAACAGAAATAGACTTCTTAGTCTGCTGCTGAAACTCTTATCCATGTCTTCATCTCCAGCTGCCTGGACTATTGCAACTCTCTTCATGTCAGTATCGGCTCTTCTTCTCTTTGCAATCTCCAGAACTCTGCTGCCTCTTTTCTTATTCATACATGGTCTCACCTTCACTTTACACCNGACTCATCACTGAAGATGACCCACTGCCATTGTGAGTCACTCCATGACAGTCTGGCACGACACCATTGCAGTTTTGTGTGACGTTGACGTGGTGTTGGGTCAGTCAGGTGCAGCAATAAGGCCCGTCCTTACTGTCGGTTGATTCCTTCTGGGTGCAGCTGTTTTTTGATGATAAAATTATTCATTTCGGATCTTTTTCCCGGTGGTCCGCTTTCCTCTCACAGTCCCAAGGCATGCAGTCAGGTGAACTGGAGATGCTAAATTGACCCCTAGGTTTGAGTGTGTAAGATTGTGTGTCTGCCCTGTGAGGACTGGCGGCCTGTCCAGGGTGTTTCCTGCCTTCCACCCAGTGAGCACTGGGATAGGCCTCAGCAACCCCTGTGACCCAGAAGGATAGGTGGCTTGGACAATGAATGAATGAATAAATGAGATGAGTGAATACTGTGAAGGCCACACCCATCCCTGATGAACTCTACTCTCCTGCCAAGTTCTTGAAGACCGTAGCTAGTCTATAGCCAGATAGCAACTGGTCTGTCGTAGTCATCATGCAGCCCTTCACCAGCAGTCAGTTCCTGTGTAGCACTTAGCCGAACATTTGTTTCAATTTGTGGACCTGTATGCTAAATGGAGGTCGGTGAGTGGAAGTACACGGTAGGTGTTATCTACACGATCAGTACCTTTCAGCCCCCGTATGTAAGCTTGTTCAGTGTTGTGCAACTCGCAGGTATTTCTTTCAGCTCCTGACATATTTTGGTTGTACTGGACGTGTGTTTAATATACTTCCTTCCACCCTGTATGCGTGTTTATTGTAGCTCACATGTGTTTTATATGTGTGCGTGTCCAACAGGGTGGTGCTGAGATGAAGCTGTTTATGGCTCCTCCCCGTGCGCTCCGTCTGCTTCTTATAAAGGATATCACACAGCGCGAGCTGCTGGAGCTGAACAGCACCTGTTTCCTCCACTTCCACACACACACACACACACTGACCACAGCCTTCAAAGAGACATCCTCATAAGAAACAGGGAGAGGAGCTGACCCAGACCTACACACACCCTGCTGCTGAGTGGAGGCAGCTACTGACACACACACACACATTGACTCATACACATACATAAATACATACATACATATATATATCAGACACAGCAGTGCTGCTGGAGTGTTTAAACACTGTGTCCACTCACTGTCCACTCTATTACACACCTGCTGGTAGATGTACATTTAGAGACGATAGCTCTTCTGCTGCTGCACAGTACAGTGTTGGTCATACCTGCTCTGTGTACAGTTTATACATACATACACACACACACACACACACACACACACACACACACACACACACACACTCATCAATACATCAATAAAATAATAGTTGCACCTAGAAGCAATCTATATATGGTCGTCCTGTTGCACGTGCTTCCCACTGTTGGTGGCAGTGAAGGGTCTGGGAGACCTACACGACCCACGGAGAGAGAGAGAGATCATATGGCATGTCTGACATGCACAGAGTGACCCAACAGCCACGATTGCAGACAGTCAGCGATCAGTGATGCCCTCCATGATTCATCCTGTTAGTGCCAGCACCATTGGCAGACGACTACATGACGCAGTATTAGCATAAAATAAACAACCATTTATGTAACCCAACTACAACAGTCTGGCGGCTGCTATCTCATCGGTCATTACAGTGTCTTCTATTGATGTTTGCATATATGTCCCATGGCAAAGTCTCTGACACCCAATATAAACCCTGCGAAGACAAACAACCTGTTATCTCCCACTGAACTATTAAAGTGCCGTTTAACTTTATGAGGGCCAATTATCCATGCTGAAGTCAAAGGAGCGGCATGTTTGAAGGGCTTGCTCATTAAACGATGCCTCTGCACAGGTTTGTATGCGTACTGAGAGTTTTTTCCGATGGTTTTTCTACATATCGGAGGGAGGGGAGATTGTGAAATGGAGTGATAAGGACGAGAAAAAAAACACATCCAGGATGTGGGCCTGTGTTTCTGCGACCCTCCGCCACTGTACAGCCCCCCTGCTGCTGGGACAGATAGCGCTAATTAAAAACAATGGCACTGCTGGATGAAGCTGGATGAGAGGAATCAGGTGTTTGGTAGGGGAACTCGCTGGGGACAGTGTTCGAGGCCTGTAATGTGTGTTTTGACAGATTGATCTGACTCACAGAGGGGTGGTGTGTTTTATCTGTTTGTGCTTCCCTTGGTGTTAATGACACAATAACATTGAGACAGGGCTTTGGGACCATGTGGGAAAATGAAAGTGTTATGATATGAGCACGCTAAGCTTTGAACTTCTCGTCCTGAAAACCACCAGGTTATTACTATAACACCGTTATTGCTGATGTCCATTTCTGAGCCAAACAAAAACAAGGATCGATGCAGCTCTCAGCCAATCGTAACCAACTCGGAGCTCTACTTCCTCCATTGAGTGAAGGGAAAACTCCAGCAAAGCTCCTTATAACAAACCTGCAGTGAGAACAGTTGCTAACAGTTGATTTGATGTTACGGAGCAATTTTGATATTAGTTAGCCAGTTAAGTTGGCTTTTCTTAGCTTAGTTGCTAACAGTTAGCTTTATAAAGTAGTCACTGTCACTGTAGCCAAATCTCTTGACTTCATTTTCACATTTGTACTCATCAAAACTCTGAGAACTGCTGTAATGAAGAAAACAGAGAACTCCATAGTATCTCCAAAATGGCAACTTTACAGGAGAGAGCAAAAACCTTATTAGTTATACTGTAAGTCAATGGAACCAGACTTTTTACCAAGCAATTTTGCACCATTTCTGTTGGTCCATTCATTCCCACACAGTGTAAACAGCTGTGTTCAAATGATGCGAAAAAATAACACTCAACAAAAATGGAGATGCATGTTTTTCTTTGAAAAAATATAGGAGACCACCTCAAAATGATCAGTTTCTCTAGTTGTACAGTTTCTGGGTTTGTGTTTGGGTTTCTGTTTTATTCTATACACTACTGGAAACATTTCTCTCAAATTCCAGATCAAATATTGTATGTTAGATCTGTTTATTTAGAAAATCACAGACGGTCAAAATAACAGAAAGGCCTCCAGAAGCCTGTTTTGAACCGTCCTCGCTGCGCACTTCATCCCAGCTGTCACTCGCCATTCTTTCTGTAGGTCACTTGAGGTCATCTTACGGTTGTTAAGTGACATTCGAATGAGGTGGCGGTCATCACGGTCAGTAGAGAATGGTTTTCGCCCTATGCCAGTCTATAGCTGTGTTGTCCCGTGTGTTTGCTGCTTGACCATGTTCTTATGAACCACTGTTTCTGAAATGTTCAGCATGGAAGGAACCAGACGCTCACTGCATCTGCCAGTAAAGCTAGACCTGAACCTTCTGTTCCTCACTAAGAACCTTTCTCTTCAGCTCTTCTGGAAGGTCTGTAGTTGTATGTTGACTACACTTAATTGTTGGGTATCACTAGCGCTGCTTTTGCCGTCCAGCTGGTTCTATAACGAGAGAACAGTGATGACAGCAGCAGTGGGTTTATACTATTGTTCGTTAGGATAGGATCTGGTTCAGGTGATCACCTAATCAGCATCTCATTAAGTAGAATGAGGTGTGTCTGAGAAGGAGTTCTCTTCAGAACGGCTGCTGTACATGTGGAGATGCTCATTTAAGAAAAAACTGGAGAGGTCTCTAATTTTTCCAGAGCTGTAGCAACAATATCTGCACCTTTTAGTTAAACACACATTGATCAATCTGTCATCACTGTTATCATTTCTCCTTTTTCTTCCTCCCAAATTCCCAGAATATCAAAAAACAAAACATTTGAATTTGGTATGAAGGTTGTTTTTCACTCTTCGTTCTCCAAGGGTTCTTTAGTAAGGGCAATGGTTCTATGTGACACTAAAAATGTGAAACGAAAACTTCTAACAATAGGTTTTTATATATATGGGACTAATGGCCATATGGCACCATGGTCAAAAAGGTTCTATTTAATAGTCTATGTATTCCAATATGTGTAATAATGTCTTCTTCTGTGCAGTATGTACTGTGACACTGCAATTTCCTTTGGGATCAATAAAGTGTTATCTCTCTCTAATCTTATCTTATCTTATCTTATCTTATCTTATCTTGTCTTGTAGAACACATGCAACACATTCTCCATCCAACTGAAGAACCATTTCACCATTTAACCCCCAAGTTACCATCTTTCTCAAAAATGTATGTCATGAAATTAAATTGCATGTGGTGTGAATGAACAGGCCTCAAAACTACAACACACAAGGTCAAATATATGCTAATGTCAGTTACACCACACATATGGTTGAGGTAAAATCGTTAAATCTATGTATTAAGATCTTTTAAAAAAGTTCATTTTTAACTTTAATTGTGTTTAACACACAATTAAAGTTAAACAAAAAGCTGTATACAAGCACACTGTTCCCGATCAGACTGAACATTCAGAGTTGGTAGACAAAAATGTTTCGACCAAGAAGAAGAAGAAGAAGAGGAATACAAAAAGGATAGCAATATGTGGCAATGCGCAACTATAGTTATGCACACATTTGCTGCAAGGTTTCAAATTTAAGTGTGTTCTCTATAGAGGATGTTTCAACCTTTTCTCACTTAGAAAATCAGCTAAACATGCCATTTGATAGTGGCTGTTCAAACCACTGTTTGCTGCTGAACTTGCATAACCTCACCCTCATGCTAGTGACCTATTACGAAGCTGTTATGTCAAATCAGCCTCTATTGATTTCCTATATCAGCGGTTTTGGTCTAGACTGCTGGGTTTTTCTCTGAGTGAAACATTTTGTCTACATCATGTAAGTCTGTAATTTTGTCTCTGTGGGAAAAAATGTTGTGTGTGTGTGTGAGAGAGAGAGAGAGAGAGAGAGAGAGAGAGAGAAGGCAGTGTGTGGGAAAAGTGCTAGGACAGGGGTCAGCAGTTTCTGACTGACAGCAGGAAGGTAAGCAGGCCAGGCCTGAACACCAGCATTACTCACTCTCCACAGTCCGAGTGTGTGTGCGTGTGTGTGTGTGCGTGTGTGTGTGTGTGTGTCTGTTCATTAATAGAAAAATCCACCACATAAAACAGATTACTGCCGTCTCTAGATCCATCCAAAAACGAGCCCAGCAATGGAGAAATCATTAAGATCTGGGTCAAAGGTCATGTGCTAATGTTTACATGCAAAGTTTATCTCCAATCTGACTGAACTGATTCTGGTTATAGATTAAGACTGAGGCGTCTATCCGCCATTCTACTCAACAGTATGAGTAATATGCAAATCTCCATTTACACGTGCACTACAAGTAATCAGAACCAAAATGACACACATGCAAACCTCTCAGTATAGATGTTCCTAATGATGGTGAGCTTCACGTGAGGCCAGTCGGAGGGAGGTGAGCGGCAGTGGCAGATCAACACCAACGTTATCAGTGAAAGCTTTTTACACTCATCACTCAAGGAGAGTAGTTCCACAAATAGCTGCACCCAGAAGGAATCAACCGACAGGAATGAAACTTGGTGGGTAGGTTTGACATCTTTAGACATGCGTTTGATTCAAGTTTCACACTTGGTAAGCAGGGACTGGCCTTATGGCTGTACCTGACTGACCCAACAGACATAGTTGTGGACATTCAGCAAGCAGTGACGTCCTCCATGAGTCATCATGTTAGTGCCAGCACCATTGGCTGACGACTGCACGACGCAGGACTACATATACACAGACCTGTACAATGACTGCCCTTAACACCACGTCAACGTCACCAAAGACTGCAATGGTGTTGTGCCAGACTGTCATGGAGTGACTCAGAATGGCAGCGGGTCATCTTCAGTGACGAGTCCCGCTTTTGTCTTGTTTTGTCACGCATCTTACATCCAGAAGGCCTGGTGTCACTCCCCCACCACATCTGCAGGAACTGTGAGAAAATATTCAAGCTGCATAGGATGGATTATCACAGGACACCGTTAGGAACCTCTACAACTCCATGCCGAGATGTCTGACATCTGACACCATACTGAGAGACGCTACTTCTGTATGTGTAGCTCAATAAATATTGATCATATCAGTCTAAATTTATCATCATGTATTGTTCCTGGTAACCTTTATCTTCCTTCCCAGTAGCACTGCAATCCCACACCTCCTTCTGGGTGTAGCTATTCTGATGAGTGTATATGAGATCTAATCATCATTACTCCTCTCTCAACATTTGTCTTAGTTTATTTTCTACAGTAAAAGTCTCTGTGCATTTAAAATCTGTTTGAGGAGATTAAAAACTAGTTCTAACCTTGTATGCAGAACAGTAATCTGGGTGGTATGAGGGTGGACCAGCAGTGGAAAACAGTCAGCGGGGTGCCGACCTTATCAAGCCAGCAGACTTATATATGCTCACTATGTGGGATGTTACCTGAGCTTTGTTTTAGCTTTGTAATACGTCAATTTGAGAAACTTCCATCTGTTTTTACTTTGCTGTACAGTTGGTGTAAAGTTTGAACTGTCCTTCATTTAACCATATACTCCTCTGAGCAGCTTGTTACTGCAAGCTTAAGACCGTCCTTTGCAGCCTCCTTTGCAGACCAGTTTCTGGCTCCCGCCATGTTTTAAATGTCCGTTATGACACAAACGCCCATGCTAAGACCATACTTTCTGACTGGGAATGTAATTGGATTCTTTATCCTCTAAATAGCTATTATTTGAATATTAGTCATTGAAGCTGAGGTGGGTTGAACCTGAAGCAAGCTAACTACTTTAGCATTAGCATAGCCCAGCAGGGTACAGCTCAAAGAACCACAGAGCAGCTCTATTTTTTATCTTTCTGTCACTTCAAACACCACAATGTCCACTGTCAGGCATGAGTCTTCTAAACAAGAATTTTAAATCGTTGTTTGATTGAAACAACGCCTGTACTTTGGTGGGAGGCACTGCTCCTCAGGTTAGCTTAGCCTAGCAGGCTACAGCTTACAACACTACAGAACAGTTTCGATTTCAGCTTTCTGCCACTCCAACACCAATCCGTTGACTTTGCTTTCACTGTTATACATCTTTTCATCTATACTTGTGATAGCAGAACACCCTGCTACTCCAATCAAACAATGTTTGAATCTCTTTAGCTAAGCTAAGGTAGCTAGGAGAAAAGCCAGCTAGCATTAGCCATCCAAACACTACAGAACAGGTTTCATTTCAGCTTTCTGATCCTCCAACATCAGCCCCTCAATTTGGTTCCTCATATTTGAGCCATTATCATCTAAACTTGTCTCAGTCAAGATTCTGTTGGTCAGAATCGAATCTGTTCTGTGCTCTGCAGACCTGGCAGCATGCTAGCTATGCTAATGCTAACAGTTGCTTTATCCTGGTTAGCAGTGCTGTTTAACATTTAGGCTTTGGTGTTTAATGGAAGCTTTGACATTTTGTAAATGGTGGTTTTAAAATTTGGCATGGCTATCATTTATTTGGGGTCCAAGTGAGCAAACGAAGTTTGAAATAACCATGCTAGACAAACATCCCTCAGACATGTACACCGTCACCACTACCCTGCGTTTGACCCACAGTTGTCTCTTGGAGGAAGTTCTCATGTGTTCCGTCCACTTTCCGCAACACGCACCTGGATTCATCTGAGCATGCAACATGTTTTTCCAGTCTTCCAGTGTCCAACTACGGGACTCCCATGCAAACTGGAGGCGACGTTGACGAGGAACCTTGGTTAACACTAGCACCTAAACCATGTGTCTGTTTTGCAGGCCCAGATATAACAGTATTGGCTCAGTGGTGATCCCTGACACTTTTCTGACAAGTTTATTATAGAGGTTAACTGGTCCACTATATGTATCAATTGCTCGGTACCACTTGTTGGAGTCACTGTTCCCCACTGGCATCAACGGACCATGAGGCACCAAATAACCCAGCATAATTTGGTGGAACAATACAAACATGAACATAGAACCAATCAGCAAATAGCTACATCATTACGTTATCCCATCAAATGCTTGCAACCCCAAGTACGGTTGCCTAGAACCATATCTGTGTGGGAATGTAACTGGAACGGTCACCCTCCATGCCCAGAAGTGTTCCACCTTGCACTGGAAAAGAGGCCAATGGTTCCAACCCCAGTACTCAGGGCCCCCAGGCCTATTTCCTTCATCCCTATGAGTTTGGTTGGAACAACAAAATGGACCATCCTGAGGAATGGATTGGGAAATGCTGTACTGGATTAACTAGCAACATAAATAGGAAGCCAACATGCGAAGGCTTAACAGCAATAGTCACGGTTTGTGACTGAATGATGTTATTGAGTTACTGGAAGTAAGAAATAGATTCCAGTGAAGCTTATTCTGTCCACTCGTATAGCCATAACAAAGCACACTGCTTCCTAAAGGAAAAATTTGAGTAAAATGAGGCAAATGCAATTAATCCCTGATTAATTCGCTTGTCATGCCTAGTAATTGTATTTGAGCAGAACGGCAAAACAGTGGTAATAACTCTTCCAAGAGGTCCAAGACCTAATATTGCTTCCCGATGATTTGTACTCCGCGTAGCAGTTTGAAATGGCAGGACTTATACAAGACTCCCCGTGCTTCCCCACCTACTTCATAACAGAGTGTGATTGACTGAACAGACGATTGGGGTTCTACCCTACTATAATGGAATCAAGATGTTCCTGTCCCTCGCAGCGGTGCCCCCCTCAGTGGCTCTCCATAAACATGGTTATGGCTTACTTAAATATGTGACAAAAATGAATAAAAGGAGCTTTATGGGACGACATCTGTTCCTCCGCCCGTAAAGACCAAAGGGAAGCTAACTTCATGTACTTCTACTTGTGGTTAGATAAGAAAGAGCCTGCACGTGCGTGTTGGTGGTGCGAAGCAGGTGGCTGAAGTAAGTTACCTCGAAGTTCTACGTACATATGTGCCTAGTTGAATCAGCAAAATACCAGAAGAGTTGGAAAGCAGGCAGAACTTACGCACCCCCACCCCTCCACCACCACACACCACACACACACACACACACACCACACACACAGGGATCTCAGCTTTCCCGGCTCCCACACCTGATCTTCATTTTTCAATTTGTAGCCAATCTTCTCACAATTGGGCACCAAATTAAAATGTAAACATGCCAGATATCCATCTTGTTTACTTCAAAGCTGCAGGAGCTCCCCACTGTGCGGCAGAGCACATGCCCAACACACACACACGCACATTGGCAGAGTTATGGCGGGGTTCCCGCAGGCCGTCCCGCTGCGGGTCCATCAGTCGTAATCAGGCGGCTCTCCTCGTCAGAGGCTCGTTTAAAGCAGATAGCCTAAAAAGCGCTGAGCGCATGATGAGAATTGATCGATCACTCCGACTACTAGCTCAGTGTCCTTCCACAGCTTGAAACTAGGCCAAGGCTTTCTATGGGTTGGGTCAAAGTTCACTTGTACAGCCGGACCACCTCAGCGCCATGTACAGGCTTGGTGGATTTATGGGCTGCTAACTGTTACTGGAGATGATAACACAGAAATTACAACGGCGGTGATTTAACATCTTGAAACCACTCTGGTGTACTTAATGGGGGATTGCACACGTGTTTAATAATTTCTTCATTTATCATTCAGATACAGGTGAAGTTATACAGAAAGTGGTTTGACGTGAAATGGTTCATTGTGAACTTACAGACCCATATGTTGGACTGTAACTGTAATTGGTTGCTTACTTACTTGGGTGCTTACACTCATCATCGCTGCAGAATAGTTGCAACCAGAAGGAAGTGTGGGACTGCAGTGCTATTGGGAAGGAAGATAAAGGTTACCAGGAACAATAAATGATGATACATTTAGACTGATATGGGCAATATTTATTGAGCTACACATACAGAAGTAGAATCCCTCGGTATGGCGTCAGGCCGCCACGTTTGGCGGTACTATGTTGCCTTTCAGGGTGCTGCAGGTACCCTTCTAACGTGAGTAGATTGCTTTAGGTCCAACCCTGATTTCACAACTACCGTAAGACAATGACTCAGGCAGTGTATTCATAACCATTTCATGCAATAATATATAGCTTTTAGAGGCAATAAAGTCTTCAGACCTCTGGTTCCTATCCCCATCAACTGTGATCAACTAACTTGACAAGTCTCTTAAAACTCTGAAGGACTTTCGTTAGATTTAGACCATTGTGGTTCAAATTTACTGCTCAACTAAAGAACCCATGTGATCAAAACACCCCCAGAACATCACAGAGGGGACTCCAGGGACTCCAGGGTTTTGTCCAGGGAGCTCATCATCCAGAGGCGGGGGTGGTGCTCCAGGATACCCTGCTGTAGAAACTACTGATGACACTAGTGATGATTACAGATCTAGTGATGGTTATTTTTGCCCACACCTGTGCATGGAGATGGCATCAAACATCAGAGGATTATGGGTTAATGTCACTACATTTGGTGGTGAATTGCGCAGGTTGGGTTTGAAGCATTTGTTAAGTCATTGGTTTTGGCACCTAATTCGAGCATGTGATCCCGTTTGTCCCCGGTTATATTTCGGTATATGTAAATACTGATGCCAGAGGCGTCATCTTTTGACGTTGGTCATGCTAGTAATGTGAGCTCCAATGGAATCTGATAAGATATTCAAAACCTTTTAGGCCCAAAATGCGTCCATAATGCTAGCATTTCACATTAGCGTTCTGAGATACACAGCCACAGGAATGCTCGAAACACTGAGGCCTCGTCAGTTAAGCAAATGACTGTGACATTTTGCAAGATAGGAGGGTGTTAAAGTTTCCTTTAGCTCAGCCTCGTCCTGCGCTGTTCAAACAGGTACCTGACGCAGACGGTACGAACCCTCCGGGGCACGGCCCAGGTACGACGTTCCCTGTGTTTGCTTAGTGTACGTGTGGCATGTTGAATTTAAAGCCGTATAAATGCCAAGCTCAATTAACGACAGAAGGGGTTATTAAGTAAACCTCAAGCGAGTGTCAGACAGGTAGACGGACTGATGCACAAGCACACACGTATGGGACGGTCTTGTAAACATGTTGCTCTGTGTATAAACATGACAGAAATCTGCTATTGAGCTGGGATAACCAGCGGCGAAACATACCAGAACAACGCAGACAAGAGCAAACAACAGCCTCAGAGCAGGATTAGGTTAAAGCCAGAGAGAGAAAGAGGGAGATTTACTCTGTCAAAGCAATCTGCTTTAAAATGTCTGTGTCTGTAATTACTTAAATTGGAAAGGCTGGAGGACGGTATGCGTATTATAGCATGTAAAAGGCACCTTTCCTTATTAGATGCTCCTTCTGCACACCCGCAATGGCAAATGTACGGTGGCCGAGAAAGCCCAACGCACTGCAAGTTAAAAACGCGCTGCAAAGTCTCAAAACACAAGCATCAAAATGACACGACTTGCACAACATTAGCCAAATGCGCTGCAAACACTGAAAACACATGCAACTTCCAAAACACATGCAGAAAGCCTCA
>CM067482.1:3601755-3630795 GCA_034552555.1 Semaprochilodus insignis | reverse complement strand
ACCCCCACCACCTCCACCCTTACTGCAGTCTGTGTCTCAGTGGCATCGTTTGTCTTTATACGGTCACGACAAACACATGCACTCGTAAGTAGGAAAGCAGACTTTTTTCTTCCCTGCTTCCCCCCCGCCCCTCACTTTCCTCGTCCGCTCTCCTTTTCCCCCCCTCCTACGGCCACCGCTAGTACATCTTGTGGCGCTGAATGGGTGCAAACATGCCGGATGGCTATTCCTGTCTGCTCGGGACAAGCGAGTCATTTTTCAAGCTGAAATTCGCCCTTGGATTTCTCCCTCTCAAGGCCCTCCTCCATCATTCTAGCAGCTCCGAGAGAGGCATTTCCCCTTTTACTGTCATTCCTCATTAATACTCCAGCCACTTCCCAGCTTCTGCAAACGGCTTTTACATTCAACAACAACCCGCGATCCATAAAATCCCTAGAACAGCCGTCGCAGAGTTAGCTCAGTTACCTTGGTGTAGGGTGCAGGGAGTGCGACACATTCACAGGTGGTATTAGCCCTTGTTATGTCATCTCCAGCGGTAGCATGATTGTGTTCCATCAGCCTTGCACGACTATTTTCTTGACGCAGTGCACTGGAAATGTTCGAGTTATCCCAGAGTTCACTCTTGCGGTTTGTGGGTTTGCCTGAAGTGCCCCCTGAAGTCAGGATGTAGACCATCTATATGGAATTATACATAATTAACCATATTTTATGTGTTATTGTTCTGCCCAGGAATCTACTGGACATCAAACAGGATCAACCCTGATCCTTTACACTTGTTAACAATGCAAAGACTCATGAATATGCATGATTACGCAAACTGTAAACTCCTCCTTGCCTCCTGGTTTTTGAAACTCGCCTCTTTGCATCAGAACATAGTCACTACCCAGCAGAGGCGCACTGATACCAGTCTTCCCTTCCAATACCGATACCTGATCTATAAATATAGGCCGATACTGATACTTACATACATATTTGAGCTCTCCAGACTAAAAAACGAGTCCCCTCTGTGATGTTCTGGGGGTGTTTTCGTTATGTGGAAATGGGTTCTTTGGTTGAGGTGACAGTAAATTTGACCCACAGTGCCTACACTGAGCTGCTGGACAACCAGGTTTCGCCTTTTACTCCTCATCTTACAGAGGAACATAATATGCACATACACCGAAATATAACCGGGACAAACGGGATCATTTGCTTGAATTAAGGGCCAAAACCAATGAATTACCAGATGCTTCAAACCCAACCTGTGCAATTCACCATCGAATGTAGTGACATTAACCCATCCTCTGATGTTTGATGACGTCTCCATGCACAGGTGGGAAAAAATAACCATCACTAGATCTGTAATCATCACGAGTGCCATCAGTAGTTTCTACAGCAAGATATCCTGGACCACCACCACCACCTCTGGATGATGAGCTCCCTGGACAAACAATGAGTCCCCCCCTGTGATGTTCTGGGGGCGTTTTAGTAATGTGGAAATGGGTACTTTGGGTGAGGTGACGGTAAATTGGAACCACAGTGCCTACATTGAGCTGCTGGAAAACCAGGTTTCGCCCTTTACTCATCATCTTACTGAGGAATATAATATCCCTATCCCGGTATTCCAAGATGGCTATTCTGGCGTTCACAGGGCTGCAAATGTGACTGATTGCCATATTGAACATTGAGGAGCATTCACACATCTGGATGCTTGCGCTACATCTGATCTGTCGGAGTTTAGGAAATATCGCCGTCATTGAGGCTGGCAGTAGAAACAACTCATTAATTTGTTCATCCATCCATTCATTCATCCATCTTCCGAGCCACTTGTCTACCTGGGCCACAGAGTGTGCTAGATAAGGCAGGAAGGCAGGAAACACCCTGGACAGGCCAGCAGTCCATCACAGGACAGACACACACATTCATATACACACTCACACCTAGCAGGGCAACTTAGCATCTCCAGTTTACCTAACTGCTTGTCTGAAACCCGCACAGACACCAGGAGCACGTGCAAACTCCACTCAGAAAGGATCCCAGATGTCCCAGTCAGGAACTGAACCCAGAGCCTTCTTGCTGTGAGCTTAGCATGCTAGCAGTAATTTGCTTCATCTTTCCTGGGTTGGGTAAAGCAATGGGCCGTGAGATCCCACTGCTGAGTGATACAGCTGACTGACAGTGGCACACCACAGGCCTGGTGAATGGTAACTAGCCCAGCTAAAGGGCTAAATCAAAGGCAAAATCAAGGCTAAAGGCTATCATTACACCCTCTGGACTAATGCTAACTCAGACTGTAAGTGGCTTCCATTATCATGTTTTTCCCATAATACACTGCTATTACGGATTTAGCCATGAGCATTTTTATTGCTGCCCGTCATCCCACACCACTCACATGTTGTTTAGCTCTGTCTACTGATAGTGATGCTGCGTTCAAGTGCCAATAGCCTCACTGATATGGTATTGGTGTTGGTGCAACACTACTAATAAGAAACGTGAAGAAACATTCACCACCCACTAAATACTACACCATAACTGAAGCACATAACTGAACACAGTGGAGCTAATTGTGCTTTATGGCTATACCGAACTGCTGTGAGTATGAAGCCATTTTAGCCTGCTGTCTAATCTGATGCTGGCCTTTAGTGCCGGCAACGACAGTATTGTGAAGCAAGAGTAGCTTAGCTAACGGCTCCACACAAAAACATAGGTTCTTTCCCGCAGATGGAAATCTTTATCCTCTAAACCAGAGCGCCAGACTCCAACCTGCTCTGTGGTGTTTCAAGCTGTAGCGTGCTAAGCTTGCTAACGCTAATATCTGGCAGTTTATTCAACTGATCTGGACCATAAATTTGTCACATTTTTATACCATCATCAATCTGTTTCAGCTAATAGCACGGTCCAAACATTTCAACAGGTCAGCTACACTAGCGCAGGCATGCTCTGTAGCCGCGAGCTTCCCGTCACCACATCGTAATCCTTGCATTAGTACGATGAACCATGACAAAACCCAGCCCTGCCTTTATAAATGCTGATAATCAGCGAATAAATGAACAATTGATTGTTAAACTATAGAGGCCATCAATATAAAAGTGAGGCTTGTCTTCTTCTCCTAGCCACGATAACCACAGAGCAGCAGGGGCAAGATTTATGGCCGCCTGCCTTTGGGGATAATCAGTCAGGATTTGGCGCTCACCAATTTCACACCGAGTCCTGACCTCAGCGAGGGCAATCAATCAGAATTTGGCTCTCATCAATTCTACAGTGAGCCCAGACATCGTTGAGGAACTCCTGACGGCTGGAACATGCCGAGACTTCGCTGCGAGAGCAACATCGCCCTGAGGCTTTGCACAGGCAGACAGACAGACATGTACATGCTTTCAATCAGGTTATCTTTCTCCCAGCTCCAAGCTTCATGAAAATGTCTGTTTGTAACTTGAAGGAATGTATGAGAACCAGGGGGCTAGGACAGAGCGCTCAGGGGCTTTGGACACCATCGCTGAGCAAGAGAGAGAGAGAGAGAGAGAGAGGGAGAGAGAGGGAGTTTACAACTCCAAGAAGGAGAGGAGTCTAAACCTGGGCCTTAGCCATCAGGATACGCTCAATAACTCCAACGGCCAGAACAACGCTTCCCAAAAGCACTGTAACCTTAATAGCCAGTAGATCGTGGGATATGGCCCTGCTTTCCAGAAGCCTGCCTCTATCTACCGCAGCCTTACCAGGACTGTTCGTTAGGTCTATATTTCGTTTGGAGAAAGTGACCTAAGCTGTGACACACTGGTCAATTTCAAGAATCTGCTTCATTACAGTGACATTCCTGGAGAAATAGCATGGCTTAAACATTAGCCTTCACCACTTGGTCTTATCTCGGGCCTTTTGTCTCTTGGATGGCCTTCCGAAATGACATCATTTTTTAATTATTTTTTGGGTTTCTTTCTGGGGAACTTTGCTGCATATTCCCGCATCCAGTGAGTCACTGTATACATTTGTGTGTGTGTGTGTGTGTGTGTGTGTGTGTGTACATGCACAGGGAGGAACCACGTAGACGTTGAAACTTTCATCACTGGATATATAAATAGCATGCCAGCCCTCATCCCCACGCCAGCATCAGTGGGTCCTGTTAAAAATCACAACTCCGGCATGTCTGCCTCGCTTTCTGGCCCAAGAGAGGACCATTAGGCGGGTCTGGGAAACTGCAGACACGCCGGCCCGCCTGCCCAGAAATATGCACCATGGGAATGACGGAGGGGGCGTTTTTTTTTTTTTCTTTTCCTTTTTTCCGTCTTTCTTTTTCACTCTTTCTTTCTTTTTTTATGTCCTGATGACTGAGGCGCCCAGGAAACCAACAGTGAACCCTGCAGAGTCAATGAAAGATCAGACATTACTCTGTCAGTGAGCAGCAGCACACACACCACACACACACACACATATACGCACCCTCATTCATTTGTGTGTGTGTGTGTGTGTGTGTGTATATATATGTATATATACTGTACATATTGCGTATACTACCTTGATTTTCAGTGTTCAAGACCCCCACAGGACCACCACAGAGCAGGTATTATCGCAGGGTGGTGGATCATTCTCAGCACTTCAGTGACACTGACAGGGTGGTGGTGTGTTAGTGTGTGTTGTGCTGGTGTGAGTGGATCAGACACAGCAGTGCTGCTGGAGTGTTTAAACACTGTGTCCACTCACTGTCCACTCTATTAGACACTCCTACCTTGCTGCTTAGAGATGATGCTATAAATACCTGCGGGGTGTGAGTGACAGGAGTCGTAGACTGAGAAGAGGTGCTACAGTGCAGTGAATGTCTCTTTCCATGTGTGGAAAATGGCTCCAAAGCAGATGTTAATGATTGGCTAAAAGGAGTGACTGCATTTGGGCGTGCCAAAGACCGTAGTGTGAAGGAAGTAGCTGAATCCTGCAGGTGTATGGAATCGTACGGTCATACAGGTCTACCAGCAGTGGCTAAAATCCCAGTCTACGGGAAATTCCAGGGAATTGTGCCATGGAAGGCATCCACCAAATCTGGCCCAACTGCGCAATTCTTTGAGGCAAGAGTGTCTGAACATTGGTGTGGCCTATATCCAGAAACTTGTCCAGTACATGCCAAATCCAATCACAGCTGCTATTAATGCTTGTGGAGGAGCGCACACTATTAGGCACTAATACTTCCCCTGGATAAAAACACTCAAGAAGTGAAGAACAGTGTCTTAGAACAGTGTCTGCACTTCTTCTTGCCTCTCTCCATCACTGGTAAATAAGATTGTTCAGGTACACTGAGGCTGATAACACTCTCTATAAGCAGGCTTTGCTGGGTGTGACTGAGTGAAGACCTGTGACCTGTTAACATCTCTATGTGAAGACGCTTTCTCAATAAAACCAGCTTTCACTTCACAAGTGCATGACTCTCTGTATAGCTCGTTCTCAATTCACTCCTCTATCGTGAGTCAACAATTGGCAAGCGCCAGCCAGCAGATTTTAGATCTCAATCAGGATTCATCTTCTGAGGAACTCAAGAGGTCAAGTTTGAGCCACGAGCTGTGCCAACCTCAACACCTGCTGTGCTCTGTGAGACGAAGTGCCCAAAATTCAACATCCACCCAAACCACGCAGTGGTGAGTTGAATGGTGCTGTCCTCACTGAAGGAAACAAAGCAATCATTTTCAACATCAATCAATTTCAGTGTATTTGTTATGTAGTCTAACTGCTATTTGCAAGCGTCTTAGTGCAAGAACTCGGAATGTTTAAGCTCAGCCTAGAATGTTTAGTATTGTAGTTTTGTTGTATGTATCCAATGCAATATTATTTGTTCTTGTTCATTATCGTTCATTACATGATTGGCAGTCACCCGGGGTGGGGAGGAGTAGGGGGTATCTAAGGGGTCTAATTTTGCTCAGTAATCTTAGAATGTTCTGTACTTCTCCTAGCTTATCTTAAGGACTTTTTGGATACATGACATTTCACCATGCAGGAGCTCCTGCAAACAAGGAGGTGTTCCCATAAGAGATGGGCCAGTACGAGACCAGTACGATGCATATTTTGAGAAGCTGTCAGTACACATGATACGCCAAAACAGTCACTTTACAAACCAATCATGAAACCCAACACGTGATGCTGAGAGCAGACGGCTATCATACATCCATTGGCGGTGGCTGGAAATGAACCCCAGACCACCGATTTCAGGAGGACCAGAGATCAGTTCTCTGGATCACTGCCAGATTTTTCACGCTTGACCCCAATACAAAAACAAAAAAAAAAGTGTGAAAGTGTGAAAACGGCCTAAAACGATCTGCCCTATGATCATTAGAATTTCTATAAGATGATATAAATCTAGAGCCTATTGGGTCAGATTCTGAAGAACAGTGTGGCAGCAGGACTACATCAAATTCTGACTCTGTCGTTGATTCTAAGTGGGCTTTTCTCAGTAGGCAGCTGTGACAGAACAACTAAACAAACTCGAATTGGAAACAAGACAAGTCAGCAAACAAGATGGGCTGTGAAACGCTTCACAAACTGTCTGGAACAAAACCACATTAAGGTTAGTCTGGTAAATATGAAAGAACCACGAGGTTGCCGCAGTTTAGTGGCTTTAATTGTAAAGCAAAGGGCTACTAGACTGTTTTGCAGAACTGTGGCCTAAAAATTTACACTCGTCATCAAAAGAATAGTTGCACAAATAGCTGCACCCAGAAGGAGTCAACCGACCAGAATGAAACTTGGTGGGTAGGTTTGACATTGTGAGACATGCGAATGATTCAAGTTTCACAGCTGTGCATGTGATGTAAGCAAGGATGGGCCTTATCGCTGTACCTGACTGACCCAACAGCCACAATTGCGGACATTCAGCGAGCAGTGATGTCCTCCATCAGTCATCCTGTTAGTGACAGCACCATTGGCAGACGGCTGCACGGCGCTGGACTACATGCAGGCAGACAGTTACAGCGGCTGCCCTTAACACCACGTCAACATTGCCAAAGCCTGCAGTGGTGTTGTGCCAGACTGTCATGGAGTGACTCAGAATGGCAGCAGGTAATCTTCAGTGACGAGTCCCGCTTTTGTCTTGGTGCAGATGCCCAACGAATCCGTGTGTGGAGGCACTGTGGTCAGCGCCAAGATGAATGGTTTGTTGTCACGCGTCACACGTCCAGAAGGCCTGGTGTCACTCCACCTCCACCCCTACTGCACAATCTGCAGGAACTGTGTGAGGATATTCAAG
This sequence comes from Semaprochilodus insignis, assembly GCA_034552555.1. Lineage (NCBI taxonomy): Eukaryota > Metazoa > Chordata > Actinopteri > Characiformes > Prochilodontidae > Semaprochilodus > Semaprochilodus insignis. The sequence goes on along the minus strand of CM067482.1, from coordinate 3,623,597 downwards.
CTGCATGGGATGGATTATCACAGGACACCATTAGGAACCTCTACAACTCCATACCGAGACGTCTGGCATGTTGTGTTAGCAAACATGGTGACCCGACGCCATACTGAGAGACACTACTTCTGTATGTGTAGCTCAGTAAATATTGCCCATATCAGTCTAACCTTTATCTTCCTTCCCAATAGCACTGCAATCCCACACTTCCTTCTGGGTGAAGCTATTCTTTTGATGATGAGTGTAAAAGTTTCAGTAAGTAATCCTAAACACTTGCTGGTCTTGTAACCCTGTTCATCTTGTTTTCCTACTTCTCTGGCTCCTGTTCTCTAAGAATCGGTCATCCGTAGACACCTTTACTGACTCCCTGCCACCGAGTTCATATTCAGGACTCTAGATCACTCTACAAACTGTAAGGCAGGGAAAGGTTGATCATTCATTCTGGCCTTATTTGACTGTGTGGCTTCAACTAGACAGTCTTAAACGACTCAGCAGAATGTAGCAGTTAAACAATGCAAAGGAAACTGAAGTGCTTAGAAAGAAGTATAATACAGCATTACTCTTTGTGATAAGAATGTAAGACACAAAGTAATAGAGGAATTGAGTTTTGGTTCCATATATCCATATAAACTAAGAATGGTATAATCTAGAATCATATCCTTGTTATCATTGTCAATATTAAAAGCAGAAGACTCTAGAACATGAATAGTGTTACTAGGTAGTTTAGTACACATGATCAAGTCACGCCAAAGTTTATTGTCCTATGTGTCCCAGAATCATGCTAATTTCAGTAAAATCCAGTTAAATTCCGGCACTATAATGGGATACTCCTACAGGTGACAAGAAAGCACAAGCAAGGGAATTAAAGCAACTGAGAGAAGATAAAGCACACGGAAGAAGAATGGGAGATTGACCATTTGCAAAATAATGATTGCCGTGTCTCTAAAGCCTGCAGTATGCTCAAAATAATAATAATAAAATATATATTTTTGGCCAAAGTGACACATTGTGGTGGTGCCATGTGTGGTGTTGCTGAACAGAACTTCTAATCATTGTGTTTCTCCCGTCCCAGTGATTAGAGCCAAACTCCTCCCACTGTCTGTAACTGGTTGTATTCACTACCTCATTATTTCTAAACCCCTCCCACTGACTGTAATTGGTACTAATCACTGCGTCACTATTTACAAACCCCTCCCACTGAGTGTAATTGGCCCTAATCACTGCAACATTATTTCTAAAGCCCTCCCACTGACTATAACTGGTCTTAGTTTCTGCACTATTCATTCTAAACCCCTCCCACCGACTGTAATTGGTCCTAATTATTGTATGTGTCTCTAAAGCCTTCAGTATGCTCAAAATTAAAACATTTTAAACCTAAAGCAAGATATTTTTAGCCAAAATGACACAGTGGTTTAAATTAGACTGGTGCGGTATGTGGTGTTGCTGAACACAGCTCCTAATTATTGTGTTCACTGACTGTAATTGGTCCTAATTACTGTGTCAGTCATTCTGAACCACTCCCACTGATGTGGTTGGTCCTGATCGTTGTATGATTTGTTCTAAAACCCCTCCCACTGACTGTAATTGATCCTAATTACTGAAATATTATTTCTAAACCCCTCCCACTGACTGTGATTGGTCCTAATCACTGCATTGTTTGTTATAAACCTCCCACTGACTGTGATTAATTGCTTCATCATTAATTCTAAACCTCTCCCACTGACTGTAACTGGTCCTAATCACTGCACCATTATTTCTAACCCCTCCCACTGACTGTAACTGGTCCTAATTACTACTCTGTGGTTGTATTGTGTTATTAAAGTTTACTTAAATACTTACAAGTATACAAGTATAGATTTAGTGTACAAGACAGCAGGTCCTTTTCAGCATACGATGCTGCTCTGACTGTATTAGCTTTAGCTAATTTTAAGCTAATTTAAATGTGTGGCTTCCTCCGACTTTCTACTTATTGGACACGATTTCAATTGCACTTTGATAATAGATAATTAGCAGGACAACAAACAATAAAAATGAAAGGTAAACAAAAAACAGATGTATGGAAGAGGGTACATGAGGCCTTCATATAAAGTGGCATCATTTCTCTCCGCCCCACCTCCTTTCTTTTTTGGTCTCAAACTACTTGCGTCACCACCTTTCCTATTATCACTCGGATCTGGTCGGCATTTGCATACAAGTGAGCGGCAAGCGTATGTCGGAGGGCCCAGCGTCCTCCGCGAGGCGCAAACACAAAGAACAAAAAGAGCCCGCAGAGGAAGAGGCAGTCCAGCATGGCTGCTTTTCCTATCAGCTGTTTAGAATAATCACTAAAGCGTGGACACTGTAACTCAACCTCACCTGGAGCTGACGCACGTTTGCCATCATCTGATAACAAACAAAAATGCTGAGACCAGATTTCTCAACCCGGGAGCTTTAATGATGCTAGTAGGAGGATGAGGAAAGGACCCTTATGGGCCGGGCAGCTGCAAATGTGGACTTTGATGCTAACAATCTGCTAATGGCATTTGTGATTACAGCTAATTCTGATTCAGCTCTGCAGCAGGTTGGCTGATATCTTAAGACGAACGAGGTCGCATGCTTCCAGATCAGGCCTCTACTTACCATTCTCATTGGAGTGAACATGATTGATTCCAACCAGCAAACAAGGCTAACAGACTATTGATTACAGATTAAAAACATATGATACAGAAGTACAGCTGTTCAGACTGGGCCAAATGCTTTCAAAGGTAGGGGATTCCAGATCCAACACTAATTTGCCTTGAAAGGGAAATTGCAAAGGAATTGCTACAAATTGCAGTTCCCTACACACAAATGCCAAGTGTTAGCCCAGCTAGCCTAATACACATATAGGGGACACATATAGCAGCTATAAAGTGCTATGATCCCTAAATGATCATAGATTTATGTGTGTGTGTATGTGTGTGTGTGTGTGTGTGTGTGTGGAGGGCAGTAGGCAATCTGCAGTCAAAAGTAGCTAGATGCAGCAGTAGCCTGGCTAACGATTAGCCTCGCTAACAGGCCGAGGTGTTGAGAAGGAGATAGTTTAGGTTAATGAGTGCAGCTGAGTAGCATTCAGTCGTGGGAAGGAAGGGAGTGGAGTTAGTCAGCTCTGAGGGCAGTGTGTAACAAGGGAGAGGGCACTATTGTCCACATTTGGCAGGCCTCAAACAAGGAATTCTAGACCTCCTTCAAATAATTCCTAAAAAGCTAATTTATTCGTTGAAACCAAAAGGCAGCGCAAATGAACAGCATTCAGTAAACAGATTGCAACAGGCAGCAAAATGAATGTTTTGTCCAGATTTGGCAAGCCTCAAACAGGGGATTCCAGGTCTCCTTCAATCTAATTTGTTCATTGAAACCAAATGGCAGCGACTGAAATGAATAACATGCAATTGATAGATTCCAGTGGTCACCAAAATATGTCACCATTAAGTTACAGCAATATTAGACAAACAAATAATAACTATAGAGACTAGTCAGGGACTAGTCTTTTGAGGGGGAGCTAAGTTGGACTATTTGCTATAGTATTCCAGGTGGTTGCAAGGAAGAGTGCACCAATGTCCACATTTGACACATCTCAAATAGGGGATTCTAGAGCTCCTTCAAGCTAATTTGTTCACTGAAATCAAATGGTAGCACAAACAAATAGCATGCAATGAATAGACTCCAGTGGTCACCAAAATACCACCATTAAGTGACTGCAACATTTAAACAAAAAATGACTATGGAGTCTTTGGATCGGATCTGCTTCCAGTCTTTCGGGGAGCCTAGGCTGGACTTTTTGCTATGGTATTCCAGGTGGTTGTTAATATTGTTGCTGCCTAAAGAAAAAACATGCATCTCCATTTTGGTTGATTTTAAATTGAATGCATCATTTGAACACAGCAATTTAGCAGAAATGGCTCAAACCTTAGGTAAAAAGTCTCGTTCTTTAACTTCTTTAAAAATAGCTTTACATCATAAACATCACGCTTTCATGTGCATGCATTTAAACATTTACAATACAAGTAGCTTTTTCCCACCTCACTCAAACATCTTGGACAACATAATGGCCCAACTGGTGCTAATTAGCTCCTTATGTTGCTTATTAGGTACTGGTTTCCAATAAGACTCTGAATATACTTAGATTGATTTAGACAGAATCAACACTATATTCATACACATAGGTATTTTATGAATCACCAGTTTTGAGGGCAGGTGTGAAGTATTAAGTCTGAAGTCTGAGCGGATCTAGAGGTTTTCCAGCATGCTCGCTCGCCCTGTGCGGTCTAGGTCTCCTAGCTCTGTTACACTGTACTTAAGGGCTTTAGAGATATCAGCATTACTAAGGCAGCTGTATTGTTTGCTCAGTCAAGGAAAATTAGAGATGAATTCCTCTGTGTTTGTGTTTCTGTGTGTGTATGTGAAAGTGAAAGCTCTTGATAGCCTCTTGTTGTGTATCAGACATTCACCATAATGGTAAGTGAATGAATGTGCACTCTTGAGCACATATCAACAAAAGCCTGAACGTGTTAATTCTTACTTTATACCATCAGGCCTATCCATGCTCTGTATGTGCTTTCATAGCTTCTGTCACGAGAGTCTCATTCAATGTAATGAAAAACTGCCGCAGAGTTAATAGTCAAAATACCTACATTCCCAAAATGGAGTTATGGAAGTTTGGGAGGGAGGCCATGCCTGAAGCTATTCTAGCTTAAATGAGCTATTTTTTGCTGGTCTATTTTCGCTCCCTGACCACCACATTTCAAGCCTGCTAATGTTAGCAAGGAAGCAGTGCACCAGGGACGGTTGCAGAGACGTGCTGCGGTTTTGCCAAAGTTCTGTCATTCCATGTCTGGTTTCACCAGGAAAAAAAAACAGAAGAAAACAAGTCTGTCCGGTTATCACTCAAATAAATCCATCTGTAAGTCTGGCCAGCCAAAATATGTGGCCTGTTTAGCATGTGTTTGTGTGTTTGCTCACGTCATCCACCAACTGACTTGCAACACTGCACAGTAGAAATCTCTACAGAGCAGTGCAAATGCCAGGGTTTGACCAGTCATGAAAATCCTGGAAAGTTATGGAACATGGAAATTTGGTTTTCCAGGTCTGGGAAAGTTTTGCAAAAGGATAAGAGTTGGGAAAGCTGGAATTTCCAGGACTTTTTTTCCTGATTTGAAACACTGATCAACCTAAATCTCAACACGTGGCATAAGACCTGTATGTGTGCTCAGACTAGCTGTGGTAATGATGAAGCATAAGGTGAATTCATCATTAGCCAAGCGGCAACATTTAGGACTTACATTAGGGTCATTAGGGTTGACCACCAGGTTATGGCCACCACATTTGTCATGTGCACTATATATCAAATACACTCACCAGTTTATTGGGAAAAACTGTGCAATAGCAAGTAGGCTCTAGGACCCTGTTGGGCTGCCTCTAGCCTGGATACAGGATGAGATATGGTTGGGCATGGAGGCCTACAGGTTCCGTATGGCATCCTGCAGCACCCAAATGTTTCAGCTGGGCCTGTAGGTCCTGCACACTCGTAGGTTGCCTAAACTGACGTCCAAGCTGGTCCCATAAATCCTCAATTGTCGATAATTCAGGCGACTGGGCTAAGGAAGTGTTGCAATCTGGTGGAGACGTTCCTGGGAAACCCTTGCCATGTATGGGCGAGCGTTATCCGGCTGAAAAGTGCCTGTTGGAAGCCCTGCCATGAGAGACAACACATGTGGCCGGAGGATGTCCTGCACATATCGCTAAGCTGTTAGTGTCCCTCATATCACTACTAGGGGTGACCATCTGTCATATGCTATGGCTCCCCAGATCTTCACACCCGCAGTTGGGGCAGTGTTGCTCTCCGCAGCAAAGGCAGGACTAAAGTATTCACCACAAGGCCTCCACACTCGAACCTGACTGTTGTCGGCTCCGGCAACACTAAAGACAATACGGTTCCAGTCCGTAGCAGTCCAGGTTTCTGGTTCACGACACCACTGCAAACGAAGGCGACGGTGGCTGGCTGTCAATGGCAGGACATGTAATGGGCGCCGTGACACCAAATTTCCTTCTGCTAAGCTCCTGGAAATGGTCCGGGAAGAGACAGGAGTGTATAATTAAGGTCCACCTGTGTCTGGATAATGGACAGGGATACTGTGGGAGCTGTTCATGCTTGTTGGCAGAACAAACCATCCTCCCTACTGGTGGTCTCTCTGGGGCGTCCAGATCCTGTTCCCGTGTGCCCTCACGTAACCACGTATCTGCCTGAGACACAACTGCATGCCGAGTTTTGCAGCAATTCAACATTCCTATCTGGGAGCGTTATTCAGTGTATTGTGCTACCGGGAATGTAGTACATCCCTGCTGTCAGCATGAAGCCTCATATCTTGAATTTTGTTTGTTCGTTTTTCATTTTTTTGACATCACCTGTAAGTACCAGCTGGACTTTACACTGTGTTAGAATTCCATGATCAATGGGCCAATAGAAATGCTCCAAAAATGCTTGGAAAAAGTCCAGCTCCATCCACTCTCTTTCAAAGTAAGGTGGGGTTTTTCCTTGTCCTGTAAAGTGACCATTTTGGAGATACAATGTTTTGTTCTGACAGTGACAATGGCATGTCAGTATCACAATATACCCAATATAGGCGATACATTGCCCATATTGCACAATACTAAATGTTTGGCATGTTATGTTATGTTATGGAAAATTATGGAAAATTATGGAAAAGCCAAAGTGGATGGCCAAAGTGGAATTCCAAAGTGTTTTCAAAGTATATGAACCGGATATTGACTTGAACAAGAAGACCAAGGTTAACAATATGAAGTAACTGACCAGTAATTATTTTGTAGAAAGTAAAAAACTGAAAGCAATAGTGTTTTGGAGACACAGCTCCGTATGTGACGAATTTGGGGCTTGTTAAAAAGCTCTAGGTGCTAGAAAACAGCCCAGCAGCAGCTAAGACAAAAGGGACTGGTTGAGTGAGCTCAATTTCAGCCGCATGTTCCAAACAAGCAATAATGTTGTGTTTCTTGCATGTGGTGTGCAAGATATCGTGGCATACGCACATGCTCAGTTATTGATGTGTAAATAAATAAGGCTTTAGACCTAAAGTAATGTTAACAAGTCTCTCCTACACGTGTTTGTGTGTGCCTGTGTTTGGGGGTCAGGCAGGTCACGCTTGCCCCCCTCTTCACTCTCCTGTGGAGTGAACAGGAAAGGTGTGCGTGAACTTTTGCCTCAGCTCCCACTCAGGCCATCAGCCAGTAAATGGAGCAGAGCAGCGACTCTGCAGCTGGGCATGAGTGAACACACACACGTTCACACACACCCTGACACAGAGAGCCCCTTTGTGTGCTTGATGAGGGTCTGGCAGTTGCAGGAGCAGGGAGGTGGAGGTGCAGGGCTGAGGGAGAAATTACAGCCACCACCCATTATCACACTCGCCGCACATGCTCATCTGTCTTCTCATTGGCCCTGTCACCTGTTCATCATTTAACAGCCAATAACCATTCATTACAGCTGCTCACTCAAGACAGCCACAACAGCCCTCAGTTCAATGGCACTCTCGCTCTCTCTGAGAGAGCCTTTCTTAAACTGTTACCGGGTGCTGAGGAGAGAACTGGGGGCTTGTTTTTAACCCCTTAAACTGAAAGCCTATATTATAGCTCAGGCATATTGCTTCACACATATCAGTGTTCATTATAGAGTTCCGTTCCAATCAGCGTGTAACGCCTCATGAATGTAACCTTTATTAGAGAAATAAATATGATAAAGTGGATTATTAGCTCACACGCTAATAGCGTGTATTACCTCTACAAGCGCCAATAACAGTTGTGATTGGATTGTTCTGGATGTAGGCCACATCAATGTTCAGCCACTCCTGGATCAAAGAATTGCGCAGTTGGGCCAGATTTGGTGTAAGCCTTCTCTGGCACAATTCTGAGGAGAATTCCCTGTTGACTGGGATTTTTGCCAGTGCTAGTAGACGGTACGCTTCCATACACCTGGAAATTCAACTACTTTCTTCACACCACGGTCTTTGGCACGCCCAAATGCAAACACTACTTTTAGCCAATCATCAACATCTGCTTTGGAGCCATTTTCCACACATGGAACGAGACATTCACTGCACTGTACCACCTCTTCTCCATCTATGGATCCCTATCATCCTTGTGCAGCGCCATCTGCAGGAGCCTGAAGTTACGACTAACTTAAACGTGCAAGGTGACTCAATTGTTGAGCATTTTATAGTAATTATTAATAAGACAACTCATTCCAGCTAATTCACTGGACTAAATTATGTATAAGTATTCAGGAGACATTTCAGGGGAAATAAGATGTAATATATTTCAGGTGTATTCCAAAAACTGGAGTTCAGACATTTATTAAGATTTTTAATACACATGGAGCAAACTGGATTTCTAACAAACATGCAAGACCACCTAAATTGTCCCCATTTCATCTTTGAGATCCACTCTTGCTTCAGATCTGAGAACATCCACAGGTGTTCCTCTCCATCCTTCCACTGTGAGAAGACTCCTCAACGCTATGGAGGTCTGAAAGGTGGTGTAGCTGTTCAAGAAGCTCCTAACTGAGAAAAGGAGATCTAGACACATCCCACAAAGAAGCTGCTGGTGTTCTCAGAACAATGGAGACTGACCACCCCAGTCCAGAACCAGAGTCCAGAACCTCAACATGACAGAATGTAGATTAGGGTTTTTTGTGAGAATGGTGAGAAGCAGAAAATGGAACTGAGTTCAACCCTCCATTCACACTCTCAGTGATAAGACACTACAATGAAAACTGCTGATCACAAGGCAGTGATTGGCAATCAACAAAGCTGAGTGAAGTTGAATTTGAAGCAAATTAACGGTAAAGTGATGTGATGATTACCAGTGGACATTTTGCAGGGTGGTACATGCTTTATCCCCGCCACTGTGAAACGTTGTGCCTCCATTTCAGTTCCTAGATAAGCTCCACAGACAAACAATTAGTCCCCTCTGTGATGTTCTGGGGGTGTTTTAATTGTGTGGAAATGGGTTCTTTGGTTGATGTGACAGTAAATTTAACCACTGTGCCTATACTGAGCTGCTGGACAACCAGGTTTTGCCTTTTGCTCATCATCTTACAGAGGAAACATAATATTCCTATCCCGGTATTCTGAGACGACAGTTCCTGCATTCACAGGGCTGAAAATGTGACTGATTGGGATGATGAACATTGAGGAGCATTCACACAACTGGACTGGCCCGCAAAATCCCCAGATTTGAATCCTCTGGAAGATCTTTGGGACTACCTGGAACAACCAGTAAAACTCTAGGGAAGGCATCCACCAAATCTGGCCCAACTGCACAATTCTCTGATGGATGAGTGTCTGAATATTGATGTTGCCTACACCCAGAAACTTGTCCAGTCCATGGGAAATCGTATTACACACTGTTAGGTACATTTCAGTCACAGATGACTATGTTTTTGTCTGGTGAGCTTATTTGTTTCTACTGGAGATGGAGGGATGGCAGCAGTACTTTCAGAATACTGCAAATAGGTGGCAGCTATTGCAACAACCCAAGTCTGGTTTCTTTATACTGTATGTATATGCTGTATATTGACCTCACAGGCAGTGATACACTAGACAGGGACTGAATCTATAGACAAGCTAAAGCTCTTCAGGATGTTTTTAGCATCTGATTTGTATTTGGCATCAGTGAAACTATAGCAGCCAAGGGTCAGCTTGAGTTCCGAAACGCCCACAGGTGATAATCAACTGATAACAAAAGGGGGAAAACTAGAGGGAGTGCAGAGTTTGACTGAAGTTAGGCTGGACAGTGTGGAAAACTAAGGTTGATAACACTGATTGCAACCAACATTGGAATGACATCTTCCATAACAAGCTAATGTAAAATGGCTAATGTGAAATGACATTGTTAAATGAGAAGAGTAGACTGAAAGGCAGCGGTTGCCTCAGCCTTTAAGGGTTACAGAGTTATTCTAACTATATCCATGTATACAAATTATTTGTGAAGATGAATATTGGCCACACACAATATCTTTCTCACAAAGGTAATTATATCATCATCATCATCATCTACTAACAATCCCAGAACCTTACAAGCTCACCAAGCCCCTTTTTTTGGACTGTTTTGTCCAGGAGCTACTGTTTCAAAACATGGAAAACTTGGCACTAGTGTTCCCGATGGTCTGGTGTCCGTGTGGTTCTGTGTGTGTGTGGTATGTGTGTCCACGTTAAATGGCCGATCTGTGCATGGGGAGGAAATGCCTCTGAGTTGGTGGGTCAGGAGTTTAGGGAGGCCTGGCTTAGCGCTGCCATACACCCCCAACACTCACTCGCTCACTCTGCCCAGGGAGCACTTCCTCAGCCCTCCTTGGGGGGACGCCAGTGTGGGAGAAATGGACTGTTCCGGAAGACTGGGGCCAACATCCTGTACGCTAAAGAATCTTCTGCTCTTTCCAGACCCCTGCATACCCTGGCCTCAGAAACACAGCCTGAGGCTACCGCCCGCGCTAGCAGTGTTAGCGCTCATAATGCTTGACATGGCAATGGAAGTAACGAGATTAGTGGGATTGGCGTCAACAACAAATAGGAATATACTGTCAAAACCAAAACCTCAGTGAAGTTCCTAACTTTGAATGGACATTCCTGGAACAGGAATTTCTGTTGGTCCATGACATTTCCGTAAAATTATGTAACCAAAAATTTAAATGACAAAAATGGAGATAATATTTTGTTCCAACAGTGATCGGCCATGTGGAATGAAGGGTCTGACACTTCTGTATTACATATCACAGTGCTAACTTAGTTATTGATGGTATTTCTGAAGCTAAAAAGATCAACATTTTATACTGTTGATATTATTGATAGCTGTGATTAGTCTGATGCAGCCATCAATTCTTTCATGCCCCAGCCTCAGAAAGACAGCTCGGGGCTACTGCTTGCGCTAGCAGACTGAGCATTCATATTGCTTGAAATGACAATTGAGAGAGAACAGGTCTCAGTAACACATACAAATGGATTAGCCAATGGGTGTGGCGGTATTACATTACATGTCAGATTCAGAACTAGCAATAGCATTGCATTAGGAGTGCTTACATAGCTGCTGCTGCTACTGCTGGTGTTTTTAGAGGAGTCATCCCTATACACCCAAGGCCCTGTGTTCCCTAGAACCTTTATATGCTCATTGAAATGTCAGGGCTTTTTGTTCCCCCAAGCTCCCCAAGTCAACCCCATATGTAATTTTGGTAGGTAGCCCAATGTTCCCAGGGCCCTAAGTTTCCTCACTGAGACCGAAACAACCCATTCTAAGTTCTATAGTTTGCTTAACAAGCTAATTAGTTCAATGAGGCTAGCCCAGCTGAAGGGAAGTGCAATCCTATTAGAGCGTTTGCTCCCATGGCTGATCCCAGGACCCTAAGATTGGCCTTAGGGATCCTTTCATATTGTAGCTTCCTGCTACCGACCATGCTGACATAGAGCATGGGATGCATGGCTGTGCAGAGTGGCCATGGGATGGGATCTCACGGGAGGCATGGTGCTCTTTGGTAATGGAAGTTGCTGTTGTTTATGTGTGATTTACATTCTTCGTTGTGATGGGTTGTGGGGAAGTTGGAGTGGGTGTAGAGCTACAGTCAAGGGATGTATGCTAACTGGTGACCTGCCCCCACCTTCTTCTTTAGTCAAACAGCACTGGGGTGGCTGAAAGGTGGAGATAAAACTAGCCTTTCAGGTAGTCAAAACTACCAGACATGCCTACTGCTCTCCTATTGGCTGTACCGAGACCTGGCCAAAGTTGGCCAACTTGGTTAAAAGTTGAAACCATTTGAACTTTATATGACTTTTTGCGTTAACTGTGGCAGACACCGTGTTCAGCTGCACTTGCCGCTGAGCTCCCTCTCTGAACTGCACATATCCCATAGAAATCAATAAGTTTGAAAACCCGGTGGCGAATTTTCCATGTTCAGTGTGTGAAAGCAGCTGTACTCTACGCTGACACCACAATGTGTTATCTTTTCATAAGCATCATATTGGGATATCGTATATCAAATAAAGTGCTGAGGGAATATAGAACCTTGGGAAACCACAGACTGGGAACATATGCTTACTATACTATATGCTTAACTATACATATATCAAGTGAGAGGTGTAGCACTGCTACGTTACAATGCCATATTAGCCATAGCCTTGTTTTATGAATGCTAACTCAATGGATTACTGTAATTAGACTGGAAACATTAGATTAGAACAGAGCTGCCCAAAGGGGGCTTGTGGGCCAAAGTTGGCCATAAGGATGTTGGATTTGGTGTACCAGATATTATCTCTAACCACATTCCCCACAATATTATTTATATTTTATCAATAAAAAAACAATGTATAATGTTATAAAGTGTGGTTTATTTGTACACTGCTTTGTTTTTTTTGACTCTCCAAATACAAATACTGTAATTTAGCCCCCAAGTATGGTGGCCAAGAGGTGCAAAATAAATTAACATAAAATGACAAAAATAAAAACAAATTTACAAGATGTGAAACCAGTACCGAAACACTTTTACAAACTGCGAATTCTGACGGAAAGGGTAGGTCTAACACACAGGAAGTGCCTGTTGCGGACCCTTGTCAATCAAACTGTTTCACGGTGGTAGAGTGACTGGAGTTTGGGATGGTTTTGAACGCTAAAGCATGTTTTGTCCATTTTTAGCCAGCTGGCACACTTTTGTTTTTCCATTACCTTTTCTTCCGTCTGCTCTTTTAAAAACTCTAAAGACCTTCCACGGGAAAAACAAAAGCGTGCCAGCTGGCTCACCAGTCAGTTGAAATGATTTTTATTACAGCCTATCAAATTTGGTCACCAAAATCTTTTTAAAGCAGCTTTATAGAAAGCCCTACCATAATTCCCTATACCCTTTGGCCTTAAACTGGGGTTAACTGGGGTATATGGTAGCCAACGGTTTGCACTGGGGCATCACCCGAAGCATCCAAACTGTCCACTCAATTCATATTCATACATAACACATAAACAATGGCAGAGATTCAGTATCAGTATCGTGTTTGGACACAGGTCAGTTAATATACTGTCTGTAATATCCCTGACTGATGTGGCATATCCGCTCGAGAGAGGGGGGGACGTACTGAACGCTGCCCTGTTTCCGCTGATACTGGCTTGTGTAGGAGTTCAAACGCACAGAGATATTACAGCCGCTGTTTATTATTAGAGAATGGACATCTCTTCCTTTTTCTCCCAGTGCATTGGCCACAACTGTCGCTACCAGTCAGCATGGCTCTCATTTGAAATGCTTGAAGTGCCGAACAGAGTTTAGTACAGCTCTTGCTAAATATGTCCACATTTCATGTCCCAAATTTTGCTTCTTTGGTTTACAACTGGGGATAGGAGGCTAACGTTGCTAACAAACACTAGAGTTTAATAGTCACCGAAATACCTCAAATCACTTCTGCAAAAATACATCAACAAAATCTATTTCAAATCTTTCAGTGCATATAGTTCATTAAGTTTATCCAGACTTTTCAGATTAGATAATTGAACACAACATGCCTGCAACATAAGCAGGACTGCACTTGTATTAGATCCCTCTGTAGTTATGATAGCCATTGTCTGAATCTAGATCTGCACTCCTGTTCTTGAGATGATTTGTGAATACAGACCCTGTTGTCTGAAGTAGTTCCCCCACAGTTTTGTTCATTTTCATAATTCACTGATGTGCTATACTATGGCCTAACCCACATCGACAAGTCTGTGTGACCTAACGAAGACCTGGATGTGCTTGGATTGAGAAAGCAAAGAGTTTTTAGTGATGCATTTATGCAGAAACAGTTTGTGCTATTTGGGTGACTATTGACTTCTAGTCTTTGTTAGCAGTGTTAGCTTTGGCGCCCCAGTTCTGATTTTAAATAAACCAAAATCTGTAGTCCAAACATGCCTTGGCCAATCAGCTATAGCTAGGGCATGTCAAACCTGGTGTAAATTAGATTTTCACCCATTCCTTATTATTTAGTAGTAACACAGTAGTTACTGTATAATTACACTGTTATAAGCTAGAGTCACTTACATGTGGGGTTATTAATAACTTTTCTGATGGTGTTTGCTTTTGATCATAAATCCAAATGAACAGTCCTCTCACTTTCCCATAATGACTATAAACATATTTGCCAACAAGTGGCAACTTTACAGGAGAGGGCGAAAACCTCATTTAATTTTAATGCAAGTCAATGGAACCAGATGTTTTTCCAAGCAGTTTTGGGCCATTTCTGTTGGTCCATTCATCATGAAATTTTCACACAGCGTAAACAGCAGTGTTTGAATGATGCATAAAAGTAAAAATGGACAAAAATGGAGATACATGTTTTTCAATGGACAGCGATGGTATGAGTGGTCAGTATGCATTTGTAGATATTTATGTGTGCACACATGGTTAAATGTGTAAGAGGGCGCTTGACCCCCCACCCCCTACCACAATATCCCACAATCCCCTACATCCTGTCCCTCACCTCCCTCCTGCTGTCCAGTCTGTAGGCCTTGCACTGGGAATCGCAAGGGGTGAACTCGGGGGCAAAGAAAGCCACACACACACACACGCAGACAAACACGCAGTGTCAAATGTTGTGGCTATCCAAAATTGGGCCAAAACTCAATGTAATGAATAAGGAAGTAAGAAGAAAAGATGGAGGTCAAATATTTACCACTTTAATCATGTTCTCAATTAAAAGAGGATCTTCCCCAACATGTCTGAGTAAAGTTCTGATAGAGCTTCACGCCAACGTTTTCCACACAATAACCACCACCAGTACAAAAAGAGAGTAAAAAACAAGGCGCTAAACTCGATTCCCAGTAACTCGGGATGCTCTGGTTTTGATCCACCTCACCAATTGATTTAATTATCTGCAAATCTCTTCAAGTGAACCTTGTAATCCGTCTCGGGCTTTTTTCCCCGCAATGCAAAAATGAAAGTTTAACTATAAATAGTGGCGAGTAATGCCGTTGACCCTGGGGGTTAATACCGGAGCTTTGGGGCCGCTTTCATCCCCCAGAGTTCCCCCATCCTCCCCGAGCTCAGGTTACATTACTGAGGACCGTGAGGAAATTAGTTCATATCGCGAAATGAAGCAAGGATTTCAGGCTGTTCGGGCACCTTTGTAGACGCCCCATCGATGAGAGGCGAGCGGGGAGTCAGGCCGGGATTAATCCCATGGCCTCCTTCTCATACACCCACACACTCATTTTCAGTTCTATAGAACATGGTTGAGGTCATCTTCTGATCCATCTTCTGGCCTCTGGTCCAAAATGGCTGCTGCCTGCGGGCCGGTAGTGCTGTGAATTCAACACCTGTCATGACGCCGGAGCGTGGCTCAGTAGGAAGAGAAAGCACTTTTAATAAGATTGACAATTAAATCCAGATGAAGGGACTTTTGGGACATGATTTGGACGCACTGGTGGGCCTCATCTGACTAATTGCACTTTTTACATAATCTTTAAAATGTTTTCACCTAATCTCACTTCGTGTTTACCCTCGAGAGGGCGCCGGATTAAGGACTTGAGTGGCCGAGCCGAGCCAAGCCAAATATACATCTGATGAGGGAAGCCAGACAGCACGTTCATCACTTCGGCACCTCAAGTGTTCCTCATGCTAGCAAGATACAGTGGCACGAGAACAGCTAAATTTTACGGCCTGTCGAGCGGCGGACTGAGACTATTGGTGCTAGGCCTTCGGTCTGGCCTGTAAATGTCAAACACAAGGGAAAATCAATTGTACCATAATGCTAACTTCAGCTAGCACCCTCATTAGATTACAAGGTATACTCATCATCAAAAGAGGTCATGACCGCAATAGAACCGCCAGCTTCTGGCTCTGATCAACTCTATCTCTCACTTAAACAGAGAACCTATGGGTCGGCTCCACCTTTGCAATTACTGCCTCCTGGATAAATCGGAATGTAACTAATAGATTTTCTATGCTCCTTTTCCTGTTAGTTCTGTCTTTCTCTCCTCAACAGGGATCGACCTGAGGAGGATGGGTTCCCCCCTCGAGCCTGGTTCCTCTCAAGGTTTCTTCCTTACTCCAAGGGAGTTTTTCCTCGCCACTGTTGCCTCTGGCTTGCTCATGGGGGGCTTGGACCCGGATTTCCTTTCCTACGTCTGTACATACTCTATACAAATAAATATTGATTGATTGAAAAGAGTAATAGCACAAATAGTTGCACCCAGAAGGAATTAGCCGACAGGAATGAAACTTGGTGAGTAGGTTTGACATCATGAGGCATGCAAATGATTCAAGTTTCACGCTCAGCCGCACATGTGACATAAGCAAGGACGGGTCTTATCCCTGTACCTGACTGACCCAACAGCCACGATTGCAGGCATCCAGCGAGCAGTGATTCCCACCATGAGTCATCCTGTTAGTGTCAGCACCATTGGCAGTATATGTACATATATGTGGCATAAACACACAGATATATACAGTATATGTATATATTTAGTAGAGATTTAACAAACACGCGGGACTGACGCTGCTCGGATGACGGTGAGTGGGCCAGGGCTGGAGAACTGTCCTGAGAATGTCAGGCAAACACATGCATACACCCTGGGGAGACATGGAGACTGGCGGCACCAGAGTAGAAAATGCATCAGGCCCGGTGAGGGGCCCTAGGCCCAGTGGTGGGAGGAGAGGGGGCTATGGGGAGGTACAGGGAGGGGTGCCCCTCCTGGTGTGAGAGGACCCTAATGTTACAAGCAGCTGAGTGGTCTGGAATCGTCATTGGGTTAGGGTCACAAGGGTGAATGCGTGTGTGGGTTTTCGTGTGTGTGCTAAAGGCCGCAAAAGTATCGTTACTGCTGGTGTCAGGTAACCCAGGTCTGAGCTTCGGTGCCGCATTCACTGCAGGAGTTCCACACGTTCATTAGCATCCCATCAGCATCAAGCCTTCTAGTGCTATCTAATATAGCTCTAACACTATACTACATTGGCACTCAAATTAAAGGAATAGTTTGACCAAAAATCAAGACATGTTTGGTGTCCAGTACACTAGAAGTCAATAGTCACCCGAATGGTTTCCTTAAGGTCATGCAGACTTGACACAGCATGGCTTAACAAAGTAAACCTCACCATGTAGTCAAATGTTGTGGTCAGCTATATTAGACAAGAGGAATGTAGTTGGATTTGAAGAGTTGGAACATTGGGAGTTGGAACATTGGGCGTTGGAAAAATTGCTCATTTTCATAGCTCACTATAGACCATACTGCTTCCAATGCCGAATGGCATTTTACGAAGACCTCAGTGCTATTTGAGCTGGCTGAGAGAAGTTTTAGCCATGTATTTGCATAATGGTGACTATTGACTTTTGGTGACTATTGACTTCTAGTGTTTGTTTCACACGTTAGCCTTGTAGCTTCAGTGCTAAATGAAGGAAGCTAAATTATACCAGATACATCTAGGGTGGTCAATTACAGCATGATTTCTCACCAAACCATTCTTTTAATGCTAATGCTATGCTAACAGTGCTGCGATAGTTAATTAGAGCTAATGTTACTACGGATAATGAGGTAGTAAAAGTGCTCTATCTCCTCTAAGCAGGAGATATTGCCCCTAAACTGCTAAAAAGCTCCCTACCAAGCTGGATAGGGCTATAAAAATAACAGCATTTGAGGAAAAGAACGCCTTGCCAAGTGTTTAGCATGGAGGTTATGGGATATGTGTGGCAGGCAGTGGTACAGGAAACATTGCATGGGCAGATAGAAGAATGGATTCCACTAAATATCAGCAAGTCCTGGAAGGTAATATGTTACAGCCAAGAAACTGGAGCTAGAAAGAAGTTTGCCAATGGTAAACTAACTAAGCTGTACCACTATGCTACCAGTTTACTTACAAACACCAAACTACTCCAACACAACACTAATACTAATGTCATGCTAGCGTCACTCAGATATAGTGGTCAACTGGCCTCCTTTTGGCGATCTACTGTCTTGCAGAGTTTAGTTCTAGCCTGAATGTTGCCCACCCCACCCCGTGTATCTAGCACCAATGCATCTAATCCAGCCAGTCTAACTTCTGAAGATGTTAATTAGCTGAAGTCGATTGTGAGTGGAACTAGATTCCACTGGAAAACAGATCTCCAGGACTGGGGTTACTGACCACTGGTCGAATGCTATACTAGCAGTATGCTGATGTTGCATTAACACTGTAGGCTGGCAACATTTCACAAAGGCCTGGTATCTGGCTTATGACAACACTTATGACAAACCAGTAGAGTCTCATGGAACTGGCTAGCATGTATAAACTGTGCCTTTTCAAAGAGCAGCACGCTCCTCCACTGTCAACATGTTAAGCTGTTGTGGCTGTTAAGCAGTAGGTCCCATATACAAATGATCAGATTTGAGCATGTTACCTGCTGCAGTAAGGCATGCAGGACTGCATGTTGGCTCAGGCATTCAGCCTACACATTTGCATTGCATGGCCTACAGGGCTACAGTGGAACGTGGAAACCAGTGACTTGTTTAACAATTTGTACATCTTGTTCAATATGCCGTGTCATTTTTTTTCAACTTTAACTCAAACATTTAGCTACTATTTCTATTAGTAGCCCTTGCAGTAATGGAAAAGAAGATGAACATGTTTCTTGCTAACAGTGTGTGCTAAACAGACAGGCCTTCACAGTGACCCTAATGTTCGCAACTACTCCACCTTCGGCAACCCTCTATTCCAAAACAGAGAGAGAAAAAAGAGAAAGAGAGGAAATTCTGGCAGGCAGCTGCCAGCATCGTCCCACCCAGCACACATTCAGCATCCCCAGGAGCTCTACTAATTCCAAGGCCGTGTGCATGTCTGACTATCGCTCTCTCTTTCGTTCTCTCATTTTCGCCCTCCTCCATATCTGCCCCGTATGTCTGAAAGGAAGAGAGAAGGTGAGAGAAGAAAAGGCACAGAGGCCGCACACAGAAAATCCCAAAGCACCTTGCCGAGCATGGAGGAGGCCCAGGGTTAGCCTAGCTGTGTCCTTGACTGAACATCACTTACCATTTGTGGTACATTTATGTGTGGAAAAGTTTGGGCATCCTGACCAAACTGTAGATCCCGCTCCTGGGCATGCTGCCTCCGAGAAGCTCAGGAGGTGAGACAAAGCAAAGGGCCTTGCGAGCAGGGATCTGCATCATTCCTTGTTGGTCTGTGGGTCTGTTTTGTTGCAAGATTGCTGTATGGCTTGTGGTGACCCCTATCGCTAATTCATGCTAATGTATTTGCCTTTCTGCCCTGATGTCTAATAAAGATCACTCCTCATGGTGGAACTCACAAGCTCTCCTGTGTCTTAATCCATGCTGAGGCCACAGTAGTGTGGGATATGGGATATGGCGCTTCAAAGAACTTCAAAAGTGGTGGAAAGTAGAGAAAGGCCATTGCTGCTGCCATTAGCCCCAGTAGCCCAGGATTTGACAGGGTGTGTTGAGCTGTGGCAGCAAGGATGCGGCCCTGAACGAGGACTGGTGTTTGTGCTGGCCAGGAAAGTGCACCCTAAAGAGACTTAGCTCGGACTGGTAACCCACCAAGATGGTTGACCTTTGAAGCAGGGGTTATATACTGTCTCACTGCTGGTTGCCCAGCCTTTGAGGAGCTTGAGAGGTGTAGCCATGCAAGGAGGCTCACGGGAGGTGCACACGGTCTGAAAAAGGTTTACATTAAGTTATGCGTATGTGTTACTTATGTCATTCTGCATTGGGGTGTGGGTGTTGAGTAGGTTGTGTGTTAACCAGGAAGTGGGAACGTATGACTGGTGGTGACCTCCGCAACCAGTTTGTGCTTATGTATGTGCCTATTTGCCCTGGTGTCTAATAAAGATCATTCAGAAGTCGGCAGAAGCCATGGCTTTTGCCATGTCTTACTCTATGCCGATGCCAACACAGCCTCTGCAGCAAATGATTGAAACCAGCATAATCCTTTGGGCTAATGTTAACCGTTACTATATATTTGAATAACTTAAGAAATAAAGAATCAGTAAAAGAGT
Organism: Semaprochilodus insignis; assembly: GCA_034552555.1. Taxonomy (NCBI): domain Eukaryota; kingdom Metazoa; phylum Chordata; class Actinopteri; order Characiformes; family Prochilodontidae; genus Semaprochilodus; species Semaprochilodus insignis. The sequence goes on along the minus strand of CM067482.1, from coordinate 3,603,591 downwards.
AACCAGAGTAACCATACTAATTAATTACTAATTATTCCGCTACCTGAAATGTTATTAGGAAATGGTCATTGTAGGGAATTGTAGCAGTCAAGGCAAGATATGAAAGACCAAGAAATCTCTTAGATGGTACGACTTCTATGCCTCTTGCACAGCAAAACCAAAGGTCTTGCAGTAAGGTTTAGAGTGGCGGTGCATTATTATTTCATGCAGTGTAATTGCACAAACATTAGTTGCATGGGAGAGTCTTCAGAGGTAAAGCTTAACCTGCAACCTCATCACATGAGTCGATGTTTAACAGATCTAGATAAGTCTGAGGCACACTGGAAACAAGTGCTGTGAACTAATGAAGAAATATAAAGAACATTTTGGCTACAGCCTTGACAGGTATGGAAAAAGCGGGAACAGCATTTGATGAAAGGAACACCTTGCTAACTGTTAAGCATGGATCCATTATGCTATGTGAATGTGTGGCAGCCAGTGGCACATGAAACCTTTTATGGGTGGATGGAAGAATGGATTCCACTAAATATCAGCAAATAGAATTATGAACCAATTGTGTGTGCACACACACACAGAATAATTGGTCTACTGCATTTAACCCATCCGTGAAGTCAAACACCCACACTAGTGAGCTCACATACACTAATGGGCAGTGAGCACACTTGCAGTGGGCAGCCCTACTCATGGCGCCTGGGAAGCAATTAGGGGTTAGCCATCTTGCTCAGGGCCACTTCAGTTCCGTCCTTCAGGGAATCGAACCACAAACCCTCCGGTCACAAGGCTGGCTCCATAACCGCCAGCCCATGACTGCCCATATGAAACTGGAAGCAAATAACACTGAAGCTGGAAAGAGTCTAGCTTCTACAATAGCACAATTATCCAAAGTATACCGCAAAATCCGCAATGAACTACTTCAGGAAACAAAGTTTCCTTCGTTTCACATCAAAAATCAACAAAATGCGGCCCATGTGGAGCAGGGCATAGCCAGTCTGGCATCAGTTAGAGTTCAGAGGAATCAGGCCTCTATTGCAAAATGACCAACGACTGATTAATGCCATCCTGATGCTGAGTGAAGGGCTTGTTCTCACCAGTAAGGATGTTGTTTTGCAATAGTGACTCGCTGCATTGCCATGCTTATAACCTCCACATTGGGACAATGAGTATGTAAGAATGCATGCTGGTTTGCCAGCAGCTAGCCACCATATGCAGCCAGTACACTTGGATAGGTTTCCAACAGAGTGACTTGATTCAATCTGATACAGCAGTTTATTGAAAACAATGACTGTTTATTGACTATATTCAGAAGCAATTACAATGAAAATGACAGTAGTGACAGTGGTACAATGATGAGAGCTGACTCGCACTGAAGAGAAACCGAAGTCTTTTTTAATGCAAGGATTCTGTGAAGATATGAGAAAATAACAGTAAAAAAACTTAATAATAGAAAATTAATTCACTGGATGCTGCAATTTAGCAAACTGTTGTTGATTATTGCACCGATTGTTGGTCAGAAGACAGGAAACACCTTGCACAATCTGAAACCAAACTTAACCAACAATTAATAAAAAAATATTTTTTCATTTTTAAGATAGTAGTACCATCAGGCTCCTGCAGATGGCACTGCACAAGGATGATGAGGCTATATATACCTACGAGATGTGAGTGATGGGATTCATAGATTGGGAAGAGGTGCTACAGTGCAGTGAATCTCTCGTTCCATGTGTGGAAAATGTCTCCAAAGCAGATGTTAATGATTGGCTAAAAGGAGTGACTGTAGTTGGGCGTGCCAAAGACCATAGTGTGAAGGAAGTAGCTGAATCTGCAGGTGTATGGAAG